>NIJG01000718.1:49137-60085 GCA_002201625.1 Euglossa dilemma | reverse complement strand
ATTTACTCCCGGAATACATGAATTGACACTCGGAATCGTAGGATAGGTAACGCTATTGACTCAACCGTGCGACTCGCAGATAAGGTGGTAACGTTCGCGATCGGTATGACCACAGATCTTCTAAGCCATACATTGAATTAATATGCCCGCCACTAAAATGTATACTAACATGCTTCTCACAAAACGAAGTTATACTCTCGATATAGTGGGTTAGGATCACGGAAGTTATATCATACGGTAAGAAGAATTACTTTATTCCAATTTGTATGGCTCACAAGCGGTTTGATGGTCTGTTTTTGTATTCAAATCGTGAATTAAGGTATATATTGTCCATACTGCTCAGTGTATATACTCCGGGAGTATCTGATTTGACGCTCGGAATCACATGACAGGTGATGCTGTGGACTCTCCAACTCTCAAGGAATGTGGTGCCGCTCTCTATCGGTTTGACACCCGATCCTGTATTTCATACATGAAATTAAAATGCACGTGACCAATATGTATTACAATTTCCTTCTGTAAACACGAAGTTATACTCTCGTTACAGCCGAAATTATTACTCTCGGAAAGCAAGGCCTTCTGTTAAAAGTTTGACACTATTCCAATATGTAACGATCTACAAGGTTTTGGCGGTTTACTTTAATATTCATACCGTGACCCAACATATCCGTTGGTAGTTCTGGACTGTGGATTGACTCCTGGAATACATGATATGATGCACGGAATCAGCGGATAGGTTAAGCTGTTCGACTTAGCTTTTCGACTCTCGATGAAGGTGGTAGCGCTCTAGAAGTATTTGACCCTCGATCTTCCTATTGATAGATGAAATTGAATTGCTCGTCTTCCAAAATGTCTACTAATTACATTCCTTGGACACTATGCAAGACACTTGCTACAGCGGGTTATTTTCGTGGAAGATAAGGTCTTCGGTAAATCATTTGGCATTATAGCAATTGGTATGATTCTCAACCGGATTGACGCTCTACTTTAACATTCAAACCGTGAATTGAGGTGTAAATCGCCATAACTGTTCAGCGGATTGACACCTGGAATCCTGGTTTAAGTCTTGGAAACACAGGATATGTAATGCAATTGACTCAGCTGTTCGAATATCACAGAAGGTGGTAAAGTTCTCAAATGGTTTGACACTCGATCTTCTAATTCATACACGAATTTAAGGTGACATCATTAAATTGAATACTAATGTGTTTCCCTAAAGACGTAGATATAGTCTCGATACAGCAGGTTAACTTCTCGGACGGCAAGGCATTCTCTAAACCGTGCGACTTTATAGAAATTAGTAACGATTTTACACGGTGTGCCGCTCTATTTTAATATTGACTCCGCAATTTTAGGAATCTATTGCCAATACTCATCAGCAGATTTGCCGTCGGATTATCTGGTTTGGCTCTTGCAATCACAGGATAGGTGGAGGTGTTGTCTTATACGTTCGACACTCAAACAGGGTGGTAACGTTCTCGAACGGTTTGACCCTCGGCCTTCTAATTCACAAAAGCATTTATGGGGCATGTCATTAAAATGAATGTAATTTGTCCACTAATCACGATGTCATAGTCTCGATACTGCGGGTTAGCTTCTCGAAACATGAGGCCTTCTTTAAAAAGTTTGGCTATGTACCAATAGGTAACATTCAACAACGGTTTGACTGTGTACTTTAATATTTATACCGCAAAACAGGGTCTCTCATGGCAATATTGTACAGTAGATTTACTTCCGGAATACCTCATTTCACAGTCGGATTCATTGGAGAGGTGAAGCTATTGACGTAGCCGGTCTGTGCTCAAAGTGGATGGTAACGTTCTCGAACGGTTTGACTCTCGATATTTTCATTTATAAGGAAATTAAGAACCCCGTCACTAGATCTTTTACTAATCTGATCCTCTGAACACGATGTTATAATCCCGAAACCGCGGGTTAGATTCTCCGAAGGTACGGCAATCTGTAAAGTGCTAGATTTTATACTTTATTATTGTATTACTTTATTATTGGCAATGCTCCCAAACGGTTTGAAGCTACTTTACTGTTCAAACCGAGAATCACGTTTCCTATTGCCAATATAGTTCAGAGGACATACTTCCGGAATAATTCGTTTGACCCTAGGAATCACTACTGTGATATTCATGCCTTGAATTAAGGTATATATTGCCAATACTGTTCAGAAGACTTACACCTCGAATACCGGGCATGACTCTGAGGAATCACAGAATAGGTTAAACTGTTGACTCAGTCTATATACTCTCGAAGAATGTGGACACGTTCTAGAACGGTTGGACTATCCATCTTCTTATTCATTCATGAAACTAAGGTGACCGTCATTCCAGCATATACAAATTTGTCTAAGTTAACACTAAGCAACATACTCGCTGCGGCGCGTTATCTTCAGGCATGTTAAGACCTTCATTAAAAAGTATGACACCATTACTGACGTAATGATTCCCACGGTTTGACTATCTACATTTCTATTCATAACCCGGAAAGTGTGCCTATTGATAAAACTGTTCAGCGTATTTACTCCCGGAATACGTGGTTTGACTCCTGGAGTTACAGGGTGCATGTACGTATTGATCTAGATTTAACTCTCGCTTTTGCTGTTTATACATGAAAAAGTTGTGCCCGTCTGCTAGCATGTCTACACATTCGTCTCCGTGAACATTAAGCTAACACTCGCAACAGCGAGTTAGCTTCTCGGGCGGTAAGGTTTTCGGTAAAACGCTTGACTTTATAACAATAGGTAACGTTCTCAAACGGCTCCCCGCTCTACTTTAAAATTCGAACTTTCAATTAACGTGTCGATTGCCAATGCTTTTCAGCGGATTTACTACCGGAATACCCGCTTCGTCTTCCGGAATCTCAGGATATGTTAAGCTATTCACGTAGCCATTCATGTCACACAGAAGGCGGCAGGGTTCCAGAGCTGTTTGACCCTCAGACCGTAAAAACCTTGCACTAAGTTAAGTTGCCCGTCCTAAAATGAATACTAATTCCCATCTCTGGTCACGAACTTAGACTCTCGATAAAGCTGGTGAGGTTCGCGGAAGGTAAGGCCTTCAGTCAATCGTTTGACTTGATAATAATTGGTTAAGTTGTCAAACAGCTTGAGTACCTCGTTTGACTATCGGAATCGCAGGATACGTGAACTTATTGACTTAGCCGTTCGTCCGGCAGCGAAGGTGGAACCGTTCCCGAACGGTTTGACACTCGCTTGTCTAATTCAGGCAGGAAATTATGGTGCCCGTCTCTAAAATGATTACAAATTTCTTTCTCTGAACACAAAGTTACACTATCGATGACGCGGGAGAGGTTCGCGCAAGGTATGATCTTCGGTAAAACATTTGGCTTTTGCACCCATTAGTAGCATTCTCAAACGGCGTGATGTAGTTTCTTAAGATTCAAATCGTGAATGAAGGTGTCTATTGCCAATACTGTACAGCATTTTCGCTCCCGCAATATCTGGTTTGACTTTCGGAATCATAGGGTATGTGAAGCTACTGACATAGCAGTACGAATCTCAATGAAGGTGGTAAAGTTCTCGAACGATTTGACTCTCGATGTTGATGTTTGTACACAAGCATGTGTTGTCCGTCCCCTAAAATGCCAACTAATCTGTTTCTGTTTACATCAAGCAGGATGCTCGCTACACCAGGATTGGATATCGGAAGGTAAGGTATTCAAAAAAGGCATGACTCTATTGGAATTGGTAATGTTCACCAACCGATTGACTCCCTACATAAATATTCAGACCGTGAATTAAGGTGTCCATTGTCAAAACTGTTCAGCTGATTTACTCGTTAAATACCGGAGTTGACTCAAGGAATTACAGGATAGGTGAAGCTATCCTGTTCTCGAACAGTATGACTATTGATCTTCTAACTCATACGTCAAGTTAAGGTGCCAATTACTATAATGTACACTAATTTGTATCTCTGATTTAGTAGCTATACTCTCGATATCGCGGATTAGGTACTCGGAGGGTAAGGACTTTGGTCAAACTTTTGTCATTATACAAATACGCAAAGTTCTACGAAGGTTGGACTGTGTACATTAATATTCAAACCGTGAATTGACATATCCGCTGCCTGTACTCGCTATCGCATTTACCTTCGGATTACCTGGTGTGGTTCTCGGACTCACAGGATAAGTGAAGCTATTGACCTAAACGTTCGATTGTCAAAAATGTTGGCAACGTTCTCGAACAGGCTGACACTCGATCTTCCATTTCGTTCATCACATTAATATGCCCGTCACTGAAATGAATACTAACTTCTTTATCTGAACACGAAGTTATACTCTTGATACAGCGGGTTAATTTTTCGAGGGTATGGTCTTCGGTAAAACGATTGACCTTATAGCAATAAGTAACGTTCTCACACCGTGTGACGCTCCATTCTAATTTCCAATTCGCGATTTAAGTTGTCTACTGCCAATACTGTACAGCGCATTTACTCCCGGAATATCACGTTCCACTCTCTGATTCACTGAATGTTTTAAGTTATGGACTTAGCCGTTTGAATCTCAAAGATGGTGGTAACTTTCTCGATCGGTTCGACCCTCGATCTTCTAATTCATGCACGAAATTAGGGTGCTCGTTACTAAATTGCATAATAGTTCGTACCTCTGATCGCGATGTTACACTCTGGATTCATGAGGTCAGTTCTTCTGAGGGTAAGGCATTCTGTAAAACATTTAACCCTACCCAAATGGGTAATGTTCCAAAATGGCTTGACTGCCTGCTTCAATACTCTAATCGTGAATTAAGATGTCTGTTGCCCATAGTGTTGAGCGGATTCACATCCGGAAAATCTGGATTGCCCCTCCGAATCACAGGGTAGGTCAAGCTATTGACATAGCCGTTCGACTCCCAAGGATGTTGATAACGTTCTCGGACGGTTTCACAATCGATCTTCCAATCAGTACATGAAGATACGGTACCCGTTACTGAAATGAATACTAATTTCCTTTTCTGAACAGGAAATTATACTCTCTATGCAGCGGGATAGGTTTCCGAGAGTAAGGTCTTCGGTTACACGTTTGGCTTTATACAAATTGGTAACGCATTCAAACAGCTTGACACTCTACACTAATATTCATTCCTCGAATTAAGGTGTCCATTACCAATATTGTGCAGCGGACTGACAGCCGGCATACCTGATTTGCCTGTCGGAATAGCAGGATAGGTGAAGCTGTTGAATTATCCGTTCGACTCTAAGAGAAGATGGTATCGCTCTCGAAAGGTTTGACTCTCGATAATTCTGTTCATAGATGAAATTCAGTTGCGCTCCTAAGATATGTCAACATATATGTTGCCATGAACACTAAGCAAGGCACTTCCTACAGCGTGTTGGACTACTCGGGAGTTATGGCCTTCCGTAAAAAGTTTGATTCTATACGAATAGGTAATGTTCTGCGAGGGCTTTACGCTCAACATTAATATTCGAACCGCCAATTAAGTAGGCAATTAACAATACTGTCCAGCGGATTGGCTCCCGGCATTCCTGGATTGTCTCTCCGAAATACTGGATAGGTGAAGCTGTTGACTTAGCCGTGCGTCTCGCACTGGAGGTGCCAACGTTCTCGAGAAGTTTGACGACCGAAAATTTAATGCGTACATGAAGTTATCGTGCCCGTGACAGAAATAAATACTAATTTTCTACTCTGATCACGGACTTATTCTCCGCATGCGGCATGTAGGGTTCGCGGAAGCGAAGGCTTTCGGCACATCGTTGGACCTTATACAAATTGGTATGCACTCAATCAGTTTTACGCTCCACCGTAATAATTCAATCGGCGAATTAAAGTGTCTATTGCCAGAACTCTTCAGCGGTCTATCTCCCACAATATCTGGTTTGACTCCCGGAATCGCCGGATAGGTGAAGCTATTGTGTTATATTCGTGATTTCACGAAGATGGTAGTAAAGTTCTCGAACGTTTTCACCCTCGATCTTCTCATTCATACATGGTATTAAGGTGCCCTTCTCCGCAATGTATACCAATTTGTATCTCGTAGGAAGTGATAATCTACATACATCGGGATAAGTTCTCAGAGGGTAAGGTTTCCTGTAAATCTTTTGATATTATCCCTACATGTAACGTTCTACAAATGTTTGGCTTTGCACTTTAATATTCTACCCGTGAACTAAATACCAATTGGTAACGCTCTGTAAGTAGTTGACCCTACAGCTATAGGTAATGTTCTACAACGTCTTGACGGCCTGCATTAATATTCAAACCGTCTATTAAGGTGGCTCTAGCCCATACTGTTGAGCGGATTTGCTTCCGGATTTTCTGGTTTTCCTCTCCGAATCACAGAATAGGTGAAGCTATTGACTTAGACGTTCGTCTCCCGGAGAAGGTGGGAACGATCTGGAATGGTCTGACCACCAATTATTCTACTTTTTCATGAAAATAAGGTGTCCGTCTGCTAAAATGTCTACAAGTACGTTCCTGTGAACCGAAGCATGACAAGAGCTACGACCACTTGAGTTCTCGGAATGCAAGGAATAGGTTACGAAGAATGGCTTTGTATCAATTGTTATTGATCTGCGACGGTTTGACTCCTAAACTTAATATTCATATCGTGAATAAAGTAGTCAATTAGCAATACTGTCCAGCGGATAGACTCCCGGAATTCCTGGTTTGACCCTCCGAAATACAGTATAGGTGAATCTATTGACATATTCGTTCGGCTACGAGAGAAGGGGGCAACATTCTCGAGCTGTTTGACACTCGATTTTTCCATGCGAATGTGAATATAGGTCTTCCGTCCGCTAAAACGTGTACTAATCTGTATCCGTGAACACTATGCTCCACATTCCGAGCAGCGGGGTAGGTTCTCGGAGGGTAAGGTGATTGGTAAGAAGGAAGACCTTATTGAAATTGCTAATGTTCTCCAACGAATAATCTATGTACTTTAACCTACATACCGCGAGATATGGTGCCTATTGCAAAACTGTTCATCGGATTGACACCCACAATATCTGGTTTGACTACTTACAGGATAGGTGAAGCTATGGACTCAGCCGTTCCACACGTAAGGAAGGAGGAATCGTTCTCGAAATGCTTTACTCTGGAATATTCTATTCATATATAAAGGTAAGGTTTCCCTCTGCTGAAATGTCTACTAATATGTTTCCGTGAGCACTAAGAATGATATTCGCCACATCGGGATAGGTTCTTGGAAGGTATGGCCTTCGGTAAAACGTTCGACCTTATTCCAATTGATAACGCACTCAAACGGTTTGACTCTCTACTTTAATATTCAAATCGCGAATTACGGTGCCTACTGCCAATTATGTTCAGCGGATTCACTCCCGTGGTACCTGTTTGACTCTCGGAACCGCATGATAAGTGAAGCTATTGACTTAGCTGCTCGTCTCTCGCAGAAGTTTGCAACGTTCTCGATCGGTTAATCCCTCGATCTTCTAATTCTTACATGAAATAATGGTTCTCGTCAATTAAATGTATACTAGTTGGTACCTCTGAACACGGTGTTATACTCTTGATACAGTGAGTTAGTTTTTCGGAGGGGGAGGCATTCTGTAAAAAGTTTGAACCTACACGTATACGTAATGCTCTACAACAGCTTGATGGCCTGCTATTAATATTCGAACGGTGAGATAAACTGTCTATTTACCATACTGCTCAGCGGATTTACTTCCGGAACACCTGGATTGCCTCCCGAATGACAGGATAGGGGAAGCTATTGACTTGCCCGTCCGTCTCTTACAGAAGATTGAAACGTCGTCGAACGGTTTGACCATCGGTCTTTTAGTTCACACATGAAGTTAAAGTGCCCGTCACTGGAATAAAGACTAATTTCTTTCTCTGAACACGAAGTCATTCTCTCGATGCAGCCTGGTAGTTTTCCCGGAGATGAGGTCTTCGGTTAGACGTTTGACTTTGTACCAATTGGTATCAATTTGCATCTGTTTTACGGTCTGCTTTAATATTCAAACCGCGTTTTAAGGCGACTATTGCCAATAGTTCCCAGGAAATTTACTCCCGGATTGCCTTATTCGTCTCTCAGAATCACAGGATATGTGAAGCTATTGACCTAGCCGTTTGAATCTCAAGGGGAGTGGGGTAACGTTCTCGAACGGATTTACACATGATTTTTCTATTCATATATGTAAATATGGCGACCGTCATTAAAATGTATACTAATATGTTTCCCTGAACACGAATATATACACTCCATACTGCAGGTTACGTTCACTGAAGATGTGGGGCTCGGAAAGAGAGGGAATTTATACCAATTGATAATTATCGCCGACAGTATAGCCCTCTACTTTAATGTTCATACCGTGAATTATGGTGTCTGTTGCCCATATAATTCGGCGAATTTACTCCCGCAATGGCATGTTTGGCACTCGGAAACACAGGGCGGGTGAGGAGCTATTGCATTAGCTATGGGACCCCAATGAACGTGGTAACGTTTTAGAATGGCGTAACTTTCGGCCTTCATATTCATACACCAAATGAAGGTGCCTGTCACCAAAATGTATACTAATTTGAATCTCTGGACACTACATAATACTCTCGATGCATCGGGCTTTCTTTCTGAGGGCATGGATTTCAGTAAATCGTTTGAATTTATACTAATTGGTGCCGTTCTTAGGCGTCTTTACGCTCTACTTGAACATTCTAACCGGAAATTAAGGTGTCTATTGTCAATACCCTTCAGCCGACTTACCCCTGGAATACCTGGTTCGATTCTCCGAATCCCAGGATAGGTGATGCTATTGACTTAGGCGTTCGAATATCAAAGAAGTTGGTAATGCTCTTCAACGGCTTGAATGTCGATTTTCTAATTCACATGTGAAATTAAAGCGCCCGTCAATTAAATGTGTACTAATTTCTTTCAGTGAACACGGAGAATACTCTCGATAGAGCGTGTTAGTTTCTTGGAAGGTACGACCGTCTATAAAAGGTTTGACTCTATACCGACACGTAACGTTCTTCAACGGACAGACTCATTACCTTGATATTTATACCGGAATTACGGTGCCTACTGCCAATACCTTTCAGCGGATATACTCCCAGGACAGCTGGTGTGACTCTCGGAATCGGAGGATGGGTGAAGCTATTGACTTAGCCGTTTGTCTCTCAGAAGGTGGCAACGTTGTCGAGCGGTTTGAGCGTCGATCTTCCAATTCAGGCACGAAATTATCGTGCTCGTCAGTAAATGTATACTAGTCCGTGCCTCTGAACACGGTGTTATACTCCCGATACAGTGGGTTAGTTTTTCGGAGGGTAGGCCATTCTGAATGGATTTTGACCCCACACGTATAGGTAATGTTCTACAACGGCTTGACGGCTAGCTTTAATATTCAAACCGTGAATTGTGGTGTCTCTGGCCAAGAATGTACAGCGCATTGACTCCCGGAATATCTGGTTTAATCCTGGGATCCACAAGGTATGTGAAGCTATTGCCATAGCGTTTGTCTCTCACATAAGATGGTAGCGTTCTCATGCGGTTTGACACTCGATCTTCTAATTCGTGCATGAAACGAAGGTGCTCCTCAATTAGGTGTACATGAATTTGCTTCCCTGAACACGAAATTATACTCTCGATACAGCGGGTTAGCTTCCCGAAAGATAAAACCTTCGTCACAAATTTGACACTATACCAATACGTATCACTCTCCGACGATTCCACTCACTAATTCAATACCCATGCCGAGAATATAGTTGTCAATTGCCAACATTCTACACAGATTTACACCCGAAATACTTGGTTTAACTCTCGGAATCACGGAGTAGAAGAAGTTACTGACTTAGCCGATAGTCTCTCACAGAAGGTGCTAACCTTCTCGATCGGATTGGCCGTCTACTTTATTATTCACATCGTGAATTAAGGCGTCCATTGGTAGTACTGTCCATCGCATTTACTCCAGCAATACCTGGTTTGACTTTGCGAATCCCGCGATTGGTGAAACTTTTCACCTAGCCGTTTGACTTCGAAAGAGGTGGACACGTTCACGGACGATTTAAACCTACATCTTTCAATTGATACGACATTAAAGTGTCCGTCTTCTAAAGAGTTCACTAATCTGTTTCCTTGAACACTAAGCAGGTCACACTCGGCAGCGTGGTATGTTCTCGGAGGCAAGGTATCCGATACAATGTATGAACATATACCATTAGGTACCTTTCAACGGTGTTTCGAATATATATATTACTATTTATACTGTAAATTAAGGTTTCAATTGCAAATACTGTACTGCGGATTTATCCCGGGATATCTGGTTTGTCTCTCCGAATCACAGAATAGGTGAAGCAATTGGCACAGTCGTCCGATTCACAGGGAAGGTGGTAACGCTCGGCAATGGTTCCACACTCGATCTTCTTATGCATACATGAAGTTAAGGTGCCTGTATCTAAAATGTGTAATCATTTGCTTCTGCGAAAACGGAATACTACACTAGATACAGACGGTTAAATTCTCGGAAGGTAAGGCCTTCTGTCAAAGGTTTTTCTCTGTACCAATAAGTATCTATCAACAACGGATTGACGCTCGACTTTAATATTATAGCCGCAAATAAACGCGTTCAGTGCCAATTTAATTCAGCGGATTTACTCAAGCAACATCTGGTTGGCCTCTCAGAATTACTGGATCGCTGATGCTAATGACTTAGCCGATCGTTCCTAAAAGAAGGAAATATCGTGCTCGAACGGTTTGACCCTCGATCTTCTTATTCATACATGAAACTAGGGTACTGTCACTAAAATGAATAATAATTCGTCCGCTGAATATCATGCTATACACTCGTTGTAGCGTGTTAGTTCTTCGGAGGGCATGGACTTCACTAAAACCATTGACTTTTTACCAATTGGTAACGCTCTCAAAACTCTTTGACGAACTACTTTAATATTCAAACCGAGTCCTAAGGTCTCTAATGTCAATATTGTTCAGCTAGTTAACTTCCGG
>NIJG01000715.1:6144-21644 GCA_002201625.1 Euglossa dilemma | reverse complement strand
TTCGCCTCTCAAGGAAGGTGGAAATGTTCTCGAACGGTATGACCGTCGATCTTCTATTTAATACATGAAGTCACGGTGCCCGTCACTTAAATGAGTACAAATTTCTTTTTCTGGACACTAACATAATCTCTCGATGAAGCCGATGAGATTCGCGGAAGTTACCGCCTTCTGTAGAACATTTGACATTATACCAAGTGGAAACGTTCTCAAACGGTTTGACGCTCTACTTTAATATTCATACCGTGAATTAAGGTGCCTGTTATCAATAATATACAGCGGATTTACTCCCGGAATACCTGATTTGACTCTCAGATTCGCAGGATCGGGGAAACTACTGACACAGCCGTTCGTCTCTGACGGAAGGTGTAACGTTCTCGACTCTAGATTTTGACATTTATACGTGAAAATCAGGTGTCCGTCTGCTGACATGTATACTAATATGTTTCCATGAACATAATGCAAGACACACGCTACAGCGGGTTATGTTCTCGGAACGAAAGGTATTCGGTAAAAGGAATGACTTAATACGAATTTGCCATGTTTGCNAATAATATACAGCGAATTTACTCCCGGAATACCTGATTTGAGTCTCGGAATCGCAGGATCGAAGAAACTATTGACTCAACCGTTCGTCTCTGACGGAAGGTTTAACGTTCTCGAACGGTCCGACTCTAGATTTTGACATTTATACGTGAAAATCCGGTGTCCGTCTGCTGACATGTCTAGTAATATGTTTCCGTGAACATAAAGCAAGACACACGCTACAGCGGGTTATGTTCTCGGATCGAAAGGTATTCGGTAAAAGGAATGACTTAGTACGAATTTGCAATGTTTGCTGACAGTTCCACATACTACTTTAATATTCAAACGGTGAATTAATGTGTCAATTGCCAATAGCCTTCAGCTGACTCCCTATAGGATTACCTGGTTTTACTCTCGGAGTCACAGGATAGGTGACGCTATTGACATAGCCGTTTATCTCGCACAGAAGGTGGGAATGTTCTCGAACTGTATGACGCTCGATCTTCTGATTCATAGATGCAATTAAGCGGCCCCTCACTAAAATTTGTTCTAATTTCTGTCTGTGAACACGAAGTTATATTCTCCAAGAAGCGGGGGATGTTCGCGGAAAGTAAGGTCCTCGGCAAGGCGGTAGACTTTGTAGCAATTTGTAACGATCTTCATCGGTTTGACGATCTGCTTTAATACTCCAACCATATATTAATGTGTCTATTTCCCATACTGTTCAGGGGATTTACTCACGGATTACCCAATTTGGCCCTCAGAATCACAGGATGGGTGACTGTACTGATGTCGCCGTTCGTCTGTCACAGAAGGTAGCAACGTTCGCGAACGGTTTGACCCTCGGTCTTCTAATTCATAAAGGAAGTTACGGTGCCCGTCACTGAAATGGAGTCTTGTTTCTTTCTGTGTTCACAATGTTACACTCTTGATAAGGCGGCATAGCATCTCCGAAGGTAGGACTATCGGTAAAATGTTTGACTTTATACCAATAGGTAACATTCTTCAACGGTTTGATGTTCCGCTTTAATATTCAAACGGTGTATTAATGAGCCTATTGCCAACACTCTTCTGCGTATTTACCCCAGGAATACCTGCAATGACCCTAAAACCCACAGGATATGTGAAGCTATTGGCTTAGCTGACCGAATATCATAGATGGGGATAGCGGTCACGAACGTTTTTATCCTCGTTTTTACCCGACACTGAAATAAATAATAATTTCCTTCCCTGAACACGATGTTATACTCTCGATGTAGCCGGTGAGGTTCGCGAAAGTTAACACCTTCGGCAAAACGTTTGACTCTATGCAATTGGTAACGATCTCTAACGGTTTAACGCCCTATTTAAAAATGCATGCTGTAAATGAAGGTGTCCATAGTCCATGCTGTCGGAGTACCTGGTTTGACTCTCGGAATCACAGGATAGATGAAGCTATTGACATAGCCGTTCGGTCGTCAAACAGGGTGGTAACGTTCTCCAATGGTTCGACGACCGATATTATAATTTATACATGTATTTAAGGTGCCGTCACTAAACTGAATACCAATATCTTTCAATAAACACAAAGTTATACTCTCAGTCTTGCAGGTTAGCGTCTCGGACGGCAAGGCTTTGGATAAATCGTTTGCCTCTATAGCAACTTGGAACCTTCTCAAACTGTAGAACGCTGTATTTTAATATTCGAACCGTGGAGTAAGGTGTCTTTGCCGACACTGTTCTGCGGATTTACTACCGGAATTCCAGATTTGAATCACGGAATCACAGGAGAGTTGAGGTTATTGAATTAGCTTTTCGTCTGTCACAGCAGGTGGCAACGTTCTCGTGCGGTTTGACACTCGATCTCATTATTCATACATGAAATAAGGGTGGCCGTCGCTGAAATATAAACTAATATGTTTCTCTCAACCCGAAGTTATACTCGCGATACGGCAGATTAGGTTCTCGGTAGATAAGGCCTTCGGTGAGAAGCACGACTATATACGAATTGTTGACGATCTACAACGGTTTGACACTGTAATTTAATGTTCATACCGTGAATTAATGTGTCTAGAGCCAATACCGTCCAACGGATTTACTCGCGGATTTCCTGGCTTACCCGTTGGAATCACAGGATGTTTGAAGATGTTTGCTTAGCAATTCCAATCTCAAAGTGGGTGATAAAGTTCCCGAACTGTTTGGCCATCGATCATGTAATTCATACATCAAATGAAGGTGCGGCCACTAAAATGTATACTAGTTTGATTCTCTGAATACGAAGTCATAGTCTCGATACTGTAGTATATTTTAACAGAAGGTATGGCATTCGGTTAGACGAATGACTTCACACCAATAGGTTATGTTTTCCGAAGGTTTGACTCTCCACTTTAATATTTATACCGCGAATTAATGTATCCATTACCAATACTGATAAGCGAATTTACTACCGGCATGACTATCGGAATCGCAGAATAGGAGAAGCTATGGACTTAGACGTTTGAATCTCAAAGATGGTGGTAGCGCTCTCGAACTGTTTGACTCCCGAATTTGTTGCTCTTGCTTGATAATATGGTGCACGTCACAAAAATTTATACTAATTTGCTCCTCTGAACACGATGTTATACTCTCGGTACAACGGGATATGCTTTCGGAAAGCAAGGTCTTCAGTAAAACGTCTAACTTTATATAATTTGCTTGCTTTCTTCAGCGGATTGACGCTCTACTTTACTATTCAAACCGTGAGTTAAAGTGTCTATTGCTAATAGCGCACAGGGCATTTACTCCGGGAATGACTGGTCTGTCTCTCGCAGTCATAGGTTATGTGGATCTACTGACTTAGCCGTTCAACTTTCAAAAAGGTGGTAACGATGACGGACGGTCTGACACTCGACCTTCTATTTCATACATGACATTAATATGACCGTCACTAAAATGTATACCATTTTACGTCCCGGAACACGAAGTTATACTCTTGATACAGCGGGTTAGCTTCTCGGATGGTAAGGCCTTCTGTAAAATTTTGACGATATAGCAATAGGTAACACTCTCAAATGGATTGACGCCCTACTTCAATATTAAATCCGTGAATGAAGGTGTCTCTTTCCATTGCTGTTCAACGGATTTACTCCGAGGATACTTGATTTGACTCTCGGAATCGTAGGATACGTGAAGTTATTATCAAAGCGGTACGATTCTCAACTAAGGCGGTAGCGTTCTCGAACGGTTTGACGCACGATCTGGTATTTCATACATGAAATTATGGTGCGGGCCTCTAAAACGTCAACTGATATGTTTACATGAACACTAAGCAAGGCACTACCTACAGCGGGTTGGACTACTCGGACGAAACGCCATCGGTAAAGAGTTTGATTCTATTTGTAAAGTATACAACGGTTCAACGCTCTACTTTAAGATTCGAATCATGAATTAAGTTGTCAATTATCAATAATGTGCAGCGGATAGACTCCCGGAATACTTGGTTTGACTCTCGGAATCACAGTATATGTGTAACTATTGGTCTAGATGTTCTGCTTTCGAAGAAGATGGTAACGTGGTGGAACGATTTGACCCTCGGCATTCTGATTCGTACATGAATTTAAGGTGCCATCACTAAATTGTATAATAATGTGTTTCCCCAATCACGAAGGTATACTCTCGATACGGCGGATTAGTTCCTCGGATGGTAAGGCATTCGGTAAAACGTTCAACTTTATTGCAATTATTAACTTTCTCACTCGGTGTAACGCTCTTCTTTACTTTCGAACTGTCAATTAAGATATCTATTGGCAATACTGCTCAGCGGATTTACACCTGGAGTACCTGGTTTGTCTCTGGAAATCGCAGGATAGGTGAAGCTATTGACTTAGCCATTCGTGTCTCTCTGAAGGTGTCAAAGTTATCGAGCGGTTTGACCCCCGGCCTTCTAATTAATACATGAAATTAAGGTGCCCGTCACTTAAATGAATACTAATCTCCTTTTCTGAACACGAATTTATCCTCTCGATGAAGGTCCTGATGTTCGCGGAAGGTAAGGCCTTCGGTAATACGTTTGACCATATATCAATTGGTAACGTTCTCAAACTATTTGACGCTCTACGGTAATATACAAACCGTGAATTAAGGTGTCCATTGCCATTACTATGGACCGGATTTTCTCGTGATATACCTGGTGTGACTATCGGAACCACATGATAGGTGAAGCTATTTTCTTAGGTGCGCGATTCTCATTGAAGGTGGTAACATTCTGGAGCGGTTTGGCCCTTGATCTACTAATTCGAACATGAAGTTTATGTGCCCGCAAACTGAAATGAGTACTAATTTCTTTTTCTCAACACGAAGTTATCCCCTTGATACTGCGAGTTACTTTTTCGGTGGGTAAGGTTTTCACTAAAACGTTTGACTTTATAGCAATTATTAACGATCTCAATTGGATTGACGCTATAGTAGAATATTCAAATTGAGAATTAAGGTGTCAATTGCCAACACTTTTCAGCGGATTTACTACCGGAATACCTGGTTTGACATTCGCAATCACAGGATTGGTGATGCTATTGAGTTAGGCGTTCGCCTCTCACAGAAGGTGATAACGCTATGGAAGGGGTTGAAGCTCGATCCTCCAACTCATGCAAGCAATTATGTTATTCGTCGCTGAAAGGTATACTCATTCCTTTCTCCGAACACGAAGACATGCTCTTCATACAGCGGGGTTGGTTCTCGAAATGTAGTGCCTTCCGTAACAGTTTTCCCTATAAGAATTGGTATTGTTCCTCGACGGTTGGACTCTCTAGTATAATATTCCTACCTTGAATTAGTGTCTCTATTACCAATGCTCTACAGCGTATTTACTCCCGGAAGACCTGGTTTGAATCTCTGAATGACAGGCTAGGTGAGAATCTTGTCATAGCTGTACTTATCCCGAAGTCGTTGGTGAGGGTTTCAAAACGGATTGACCCTCAATATTCGATTAAAATGTCTACTAATTTGTTTCGCGGAACACGAAGTTCTGCTATTCATAAAGCGAATTATGTTCTTGAAGGTAGGGTATGCATTAAAGTGTATGACGTTATTGCCATTGGTTATGTTCATCAACGGATTGCCTCTCTGCTTTAATATTCAAGCCGTAAATGATGGCGTCTATTGGCAAGACTCTCCAGCGGATGTATTCCTGGAATACTCGGTTTGACTCTCCGAATGACTGGACATGTGAAGGTGTTGACTTAGCCGTGCCTCTCTCACAGACTCATACTCATTGCCGGATACTGTACCATCCGAGAACATAACCTGCTATATCGTGAGTAAATTCGTGTTCACAGGAGCAAATTAGTATACATTTTAATGACGGGTGCCCTATTTTCATGTATAAATTAGAAGATCGAGTGTCAAACCGTTCGCGTATGTTACCTCCATCTTTGAGTATCGAACGGCAAAGTAAATATGGCTTCACCTATCCAGTTATTCCGAAAGTCAAACCAGGTTCTCCAGGAGTAAACCCTATGAATAGTTTTGGCAATGGACACTTCAGTTCGCGGATTGATCACTAAGGCAGAGAGATAAACCGTCTGAGAACATTACCAATTGTTATAGCGTCAATGTTTGTACCCAAGGCCTGACCATAGGAGAAATTAACCGGCTGTATGGAGCGCATAAATGCGAGTTCAGAGGAACACGTTAGTCTACATTTTATTGACTGGCACCGTAATTTCACGCATTTGTTAGATGATCGAGTATCAAACAGTTCGAGAACGTTGCCGCTTTCTTCATGATTCGAACGGATAAGTCAATAACTTCACCAATCCTTTGATTCCGAGGATCATACAAGGTATTCCAAGTGTAATTCCGCTTAATATTATTGACAATAGACACCTCAATTCACGGTTTGAATATTAAAGTAGGGAGTCAAACCGTTGCAGAAAATTTCCCATTCCTATTAAGGTCATTCTTTTCACCAAATACCCTGCCTTCTGAGAACCTATCACGCGGTAGCGTGCGTCTCGCTTATTGTTCACGGAAACAAGTTAGTAGATACTTTAGCGGACGGACTCCACATTTTTGTGTACAAACATCAACATCGAGAGTCAAATCGTTCGAGAACATTAGCACCTTCCTAGAGGGTCGTTCAGCTAAGTCAATCCCGTCACACGTCCTATGATTTCGAAAGTCAAATTAGATATTCCGGGAGTGAATGCGCTGCACAGAATTTACAACGGACACATTAATTCCCGGCATAAATGAGAGTGTACAGATACAAACCGTGGAAGAAGTACAAGAATTCACAAGATGTCATTCTTTTATCGAATACCGTACCTTCCGTGAAACTTGCACCCCCGTAGCGTATGTCTTGCTTAATGTCCACGGAAACAAATTAGTAGATATTATGGCAGAAACACACCTTAATTTCAAACATACATTAGAAGATAGTGTGTCAAAGAATTAGAGATCGTTACCACCTTCTTTGAAAGTCGAAGGTCTGAGTCAATAGCTTCAAATATTGTTGTGATTCCGAGAATCAAGTCTGGCATTCCAGTAGAATATCCGCAGATCAGAGTAAAACCGTTGTATAGCTATACCTATTGCTATGGAGTCCAATTTTATACCGACTGCCGTACATTCCGGGAACATCATACGCTGCAGCGAGAATAAAAGTTTGTGTTCAGTGAATCAAATTAGTAAACATTTTGTGACGGGGAGCTTAATTCTATTATAAATAAAATGATCAAGGGTCAAACCGTTCGTGTAAGTTGCCACCTTCTTTGAGATTCAAACATCTATGGCAATAGCTTCATACATGCTGTGATTCAGAAAATCAAACGAGATATTCCGGGAATAAATGCGATTTACAATATTGGCAATACATTCCTTAATTCGCGGATTGGCTATTAAAATGGAGCGTTTCACCATATAAGGACGATACAATTGCTATAAAGTCAAACATGTTTCCGAATGCATTACCGACCGAGAAGCTAACCCGCCGAATCGAGGGTGTATCTTCGAGTACAAATGCAGAAATTTGTACTCATTTCAGTGTCGTGCACCTTAATTTCGTGTATGAATTAGATGATCGAGGGTAAAGCCACTCGAGATCGTTACCATACCTTGTTTGGTAGACGAACGGCTAAGTCTACAGCGTCCACAATCCTGTGATACCGAGAGTCCAACCAGGTAATCCTAGAGTAAATCCGCTGATGAGCATTGACCATAGATACCGTTATTCGCGTAGTGAATATTAAAAAAGAGCGTCACAACGTGTGAGAACGTTACTAAATGCTATAGAGTCAGAAGTTTCACAGAATGCCTTACCGACCGAGAATCTAACCTGCTCTACCGAAAGTATATCATCGTGATCAGAGAAACACATTTGTATACATTTAAGTGATCGGCTCCATAATTTCATGTATAAATTAGAAGATCTAGTGTCCATCCAATTGGGAACGTGACCACGTTCGTTGAGAGACTAACGGCAAAGTCAATAGCTTCACATATCTTGTACTACCGGGAATCAATCCAGGTATTCCGGGAGCAGCTTCTCTGTACAGTATTGGCATTAGGCACTCTATTTCACGGTAGTGATATTAAAGTATAGATTCAAGCCGGTGGAGAACGTTACAACTTAGACCAGATTCTATCCTTTTACTGAGTACCTTGCCATCCGAGAATGTAACCCGCTGTAGCGAGAGGCTATCTTAATGTTCATCTAAACAAATAAGTCGGAATTGAAGCCGATGGAATACCTTAATTTAACGTATGAATTAGCAGATCGAGAGTCAAAGAGTTCGAGAATCTTGCCACCTTTCTTGAGAGCCGCACACATAAGTCAATAGTTCCACATATCCCCCGATTCGGAGAATCAAACCAGGTACTCTGGGAATAAGTGCGCTGGACAGTATTGGCAATGAACACCGTAATTCACGGGACTTATATTAGCGTAAAGCGTCAGACCGTTGCAGAGCGATACCTATTCGTATTGAGTCAAACTTTTTACCGAAGGCCTTACCTTCCGAGAAGCTGACCCGCTGCACTGAGGGTGTGAATCCGTGTTCAGAAATACAAGTTAGTATAAATTTAGTGGCAGGCACCTTACCTTCATGTATGAATTAGAAGATCGAGCATCAAACCGTTCGAGAACGTTATCAGTTGCTTTAAAGTCAAACGTTCTACGGAAGAGATTACCCTACAGAATCCAAACCATCTGCATGGAGAGAATATCTTCGTGTTCAGAGAAAGAAATTATAATTCATTTCAGTGTCGGGCACCATAACTTCATGTATTAGTCAGAAGGTCGTGGGTCAAACCGCTCGAGAACGTAGCCACCTTCAGCGAGCGACGATCGGCCAAGTCAATATCGAAACGTATCCTGCGTTTCCGACAGTCCAATCAGGCAACCCGGGAGTGCATTGGCTGAACAGTATTGGCAATTCCCACCTTAATTCACGGCATGAATATTATTGTAGTGAGCAATACCGTTGGAGAACATTACCAATTCGTATAAAGTTATTCCTTTTTCGCGACACCTTACTTTCCGAGAAGCTACCCCGCTGTATCGAGGGTATAACTTCGTGTTCAGAGGGTCAAATTAGTATACATTTTAGTGAAGGGCACAGTATTTTCATGTATGAGTGAGAAGATCGAGTGTCAAACCGTTTGATAACGATATCACATTCTTTGAGGGTCGCAGAGTTAAGTCAGTAGCTTCACCTACCCTGTGCTACCGAAAGTCAAACCAGGTATTACCGGAAGAACCGCGCTGAACAGTATTGGCAACAGACGCCTCAAGCCACAGTTTGACTATAAACGTAGAGCGTCATGCGGTTTGAGAACGATACCAATATGTATAAAGTCACTCGTTTCAGAGAATTCGTTACCCAGGGAAAACCTAACACTCTGTATCGGGCGTCATGCGTGCTGCGCACGGAAACCAATCATTAGACATTATAGCAGAGGCACAAATTATTTTCATATATGAATTAGAAAATCGAGTGCCAATCGGCTTGAGATCGTTCCCACCATCTTTGGGTAGTCTAACAGTTATGTCAATAGCTTTACCTATCCTGTGATTCCAATAGTCAAATCATGTATTCTGGGAGTCAATCCGCTGAAAAGTATTCGCATTAGGCACGTTATTTCGCGGTATAAATATTAACGTACGTAGTAAGGACGTTTTAGAATTTCACATAATGGTACAGAGTCAAAACTTTTACTGAAGGCCGTACCTTCCTAGAAGCTAACTCGCTGTATCGAGAGTATAAATTCGTGTCCAGAGATGCAAATTAGTATACATTTTAACGACGAGTAACCTATTGTCATGTATTAATTAGAAGATCGAGTGTCAAACCGTTCGCGGACGTTACCACCTTGCTTGAAAGTCGAAAGGCTATCGCAATAACTTCACAGATCCTGCGAGTCCAAGAGTCAAACCATCTATTTCGGGAAAAAATCCGCTTAACAGTATTGGTAATAGACACCTTCATTCACAGTTAGAATATTAAAATAGAGCGACAAACCGTTTGAGAACATTATCAATTCGTATAGAGTCATTCCATTTTTGAATACCTTTCCTTCTGAGACCCAATCATGCTGTAGCGAGTGTCCTTCTCAATGATATCGGAAACAAATTAGTAGGCATTTTCGCGGACGGACACCACAGGTTTGTGTATAAACATCACCAACGGAAGTCAAATCGTTCGAGAACGTTACCGCCTCCATTGAATGTCGCACATGTACGTCAATAGCTTCACATACCATGCGATATCGAGGGGCAAACAGGTACTCCGTGAGTGAATCCGCTAAACAGTGTTGGCAACAGAGACCTTAGTTCACGATTTGAATATTAAAGTAGACCGTCACACCGTTTGAGAACGCTACCAATTCCAATAAAGTCAAACGATTTACCGAAGACATTACCTTCCGCGAACCTCACCCGCTTCGTCGAGAATATTACTTCGTGTTCAGAGAAAGAAATTGGTATTCATTTCAGTTCGCTGTACACTATTGGAAAAGGATACATTAAGCCACGGTTTGAATATTGAAGTACAGAGTCTAACTCTCATATAACGTTACCTGTTGGTATTATGTCAAGAGTTTTACGGATAACCATACCGTCTGAGAACATAACCCGCTATATCGTGGGTATAAGTTTGTTTTCAAAGAAACAAATCGGTAGACATTTTAGCAGACGCACACGTTAATTTCATGTATGAATAAGAAGATAGAGGGACAAACATTTCGAGAGCGTTACCACCCTCATACAGAGTCGAACGGCTAAGTCAATAGCTTCCCCTATCCTGCAATTCCGATAGTCAAGCCGGGTATTCCGGGAGTCAATCCGCCGTTCACTCTTGGCAATACACATCCTAATTCACGGTTTAGATATTAAAGTAGAGCGCGAAACCGTTTGAGATCGATACGAGTTGGCATAAAGTCAAAAGTTTTTCCAATTTCCGTACTTTCCGAGAACCTAACCCGTAGCAGCGCGTGTATTGCTCAGTGTAAACAGATGCAAATTAATAGAGATTATGGCAGACGAATGCCTCATTTGCATGTATAAATAGAAAAATTGACATTCAATCCGTTCGTGAATGGTCCAAACTTCTTTTAGTGTCGAACGGCTAAGTAAATAGTTTCTCGTATCCTGTGGTTACAAGAGTAACACTAGGTATATCAGCAGTATATGCGCAGCAGAGAATTAGCAATGGTCACGATAAATCATGGTTCGAATATTAAAATAGGGTGTCAAACCCTATGAGAACGATACCAATTTCAATGAAGTCAATCGCTTTACCGAAGACGTTACCTTCAGCGAAACTCTTTATCCAGAGTATAGCTTCGTGTTCGTAGAAGCGAGGTAGTAGGCATTTTAGTCACGGGCGCGATAATTTCATTATGAATAAGAAGATCGGGGTCAAGGCGCTCAAGAACGTTACCGCCCTCTTTGGGACTCAAACGGCTAAGTCAATATCTACACCTATTCTGCTATTCCCAGAGTCAATCCAGGTATTCCTGTAGTAAATACACTGAATAGTATAGAAAATGGACACCTTGTTCCACGGTTTGAATATTAAAATAGACCGTCACCCCGTTCGAGATCGTTACCAGTAGCTACAAAGTCAAACGTTTTACCAAAGGCCTTACCCTCCGAAATACTAACCCACTCTATCGAGAGTATAACTTCGTGTCTGGATAATTGCACTAGCTAATATTATGGTGATGGCATCTTGAATGCATGTATGAATTAGAAGGACAAAGGTAAAATAGTTCGATACCGTCACCACCTTCTTTGGTATTCGATAGGCCAAGTACTCCCAAGCCAAACCAGGTACTCCCGGAGTAAATTCGCTGAACAGTATTGGCAACCGACAACTTAAATCACGGTTTGAATATATAAGCAGACCATCAAGCCGCTGCAGAACATTATATAATGGTACAGAGTCATGCACTTTACAGACAGCCTTTCCTTCGGAGAAGATAACCTGCCGTTTCGAGAGTATAACTTCGTGTTCAGAGGACGAAATTAGTATTCATATCAGTGACGGGCTAATTAACTTCATGTATGAATTAGAAGAACGAAGGTAATTCCGTTGTAGAACTTTAGAACCTTCTGTTAGAGACATAAGGCTAACCTAATAGCTTCACATATCGTGCGATTCCAAAAGTAAGACCAGGTATTACCGGAGTAACTCCGCTGAATAGAATCGACAATTGACACCTTAATTAAGAGTTTGAACAGTAGTGTGGAGCGCCAAGAGGTTTGAGAACGCTACCAATTTTTATATAGGCAAGCGTATTGCTGTAGACCTTTCCATCCTAAAACTTATCGCGCTGTATCGAGAGCATAAAGTGACGTTCAGAGGAACATGTTAGTACACGATTTAGTGACAGGCAACTTATTTTGCTGTATGAATTAGAAGGTCGAGGGCTTCAGACTGTTACAACCGTCGTTGAGAATCGAACCCCCATGTCAATAGCTTCATCTATTCTGAGACTCCGAGAGTCAAACCAGGCATTCCGAAAGTATATCCTTTGAACAGTATTGAGACTAGACACCCAGTTTCAGGGTATAAATGTTAAAGTACAGAGACAAACAGTTGTAGCACGTTACCTATTCCTGCAGGGTCCGACGTTATTACAGAACGGCTTCCCTTCCGAAAAATTAACACGCTGTATCAAGAATATAACACAGTGTTCAGGTTGACGAATTGGTATACATTTTAGTGACGGGCTCCTTAATTTCATGTATGAATTAGAAGATCGTGGGTCAAACACTTTGAGAACATTGCCCGCTTCTATGGGGATCGAAGGGCTCAGTCAACTGCTTCACCTATTTTATGATTACGAGAGTCAAACGAGGCATTCCGGGAGTAAATCCGCTTACGAGTATTGGCACTAAACACCTTAGTTCAGGGTACGAATATTACATAATGGGTTAAAACATCGGAGAAATTTACCTATTCGTATATAGTCATTCTTCTTCCGAATAGAGAAGAACGGCTAAGTAAACAGCCTCACATATCCTGTGATTCCGAAAGTCAAACCAGATATTCCGCGTGGAAATGCTATGTACAGTATTGCCAATAGACACCTCAATTCACGGTTTGAATATTAAAGCAGGCCGTCAGAGCGATGTAGAGCATTACCTATTCGTGTAGGGTTAAGCTTCTTACAGATTGCCTTAACCTCCGAAAACTGACCTCCTGTATCGAGAATATAACACTGTGTTCAGATGAATAAATTAGCATACATTTTAGTGACGGGCACCATATTTTCATGCATGAATTAGATGATCGAGTGACAGACCGTCCGAGATCGTTACTGCCTTCCTTGAAAGTCGAACGACTGAGTTAATAGCTTTGCCTATTGTTGTGATTCCGAGAGTCAAGCCTTGTATGCCCGGAGTAAATACGCTGAACATTATTGACCATGGACACCTTAAGAAAGGGTATGAATATTAATGTAGATCGTCAAACTGTATGAGAACGTTACCAATTGGCAAAACGTCATACTCTTTACCTGATTCCTTACCTTCCGAGAACATAATCCGCTGTGTCGAGTGTAAAACGTCGTGTTCAAAGAAACAAATTAGGCGACATTTTAGCAGACGGATGGCTTATGTTTATGCATCAATAGAAAAATCGACACGCAATCCTTTTGAGAGCGATCCCAGCTTCTTTGTGTATCGAACGGCTCAGTGTATAGCTTCACCTCTCCTTTGATTCCGAAAGTCAAGCCAGACACTTCGGGAGTTAATGCGCTGTACAGTATAGCCAATAGATACACTAATTGACGGTTTGAATATTAAAGTAGAGCGCGAAACTGGTTGAAAACGTTACCAGATTGAATAATGTCAAACGTTTTACCGTAGACCTTACCCTCCGAGAACTTAATCCGCTGTACTGACAGTATAACTTCGTGATCAGAAATACAAAATATTCTACACTTTAGTGCGGGGCACCTTAACTTCATATATGAATTAGAAGATCGAGTGTCAACCCTTTCAAGAACGTTTACACCTTCTAGAAGGATCGAACTGCTTTGTGAATAGCTTCACTTATCCTGTGACACCGTGATTCAAACCAGGTATTCCAAGAGTAAATCCGCTGAAAGGTATTTGCACTTGAAAGACTAATTCAAGGCTTGAATATTAATGTCGTACGTCAAATCGCTGTAGAACGTTACCCTTTCCTATGTAGCAAATTCTTCTTCCGAACGCATTACCTTCCGAGAAGACGAACCCGCTGTAGGGAGTGCCATGCTTAGGAATCACGGAAACAAATTGTCAGGTATTTTAGCAGACGAGCATTTTATTTTCATGTAGGTATAGCCAAGTCGAGAGTCAAACCGTTCTAGAACGTTACCATATTCCTTGAGAGCAAACGTCTAAATCAATAACTTCTCCTATCTTGTATTAACGAGAAGCAAACCAGGTATTCCAGGAGTAAATCCACTGAACAGTATTGGCAACAGACACCTTACTTCACGGCATGGATATTAAAGTAGAGATATAAGCTGATGAAGAGCGCTAAAACGTGGAATAGAGTCAAACTTTTTGCCGAATGCCTTGCCTTCCGTGAATGTACCCCGCTGTAGCGAGTCACTAATATAATGTTCAACGAAACAAATAAGTAGGCATTGTATTATATGGGATGCCGTAATTTTGTGTTTGAATAAACAGATCGCGAGTCAAACCGTTCGATAAAGTTACGGCCTTTCTTGAAAGTAGCTCAGTAAAGTCAATATCTCCAACTATCCTGCGACTTCGGGACTCAGTCCAGGTATTCCGAGAGAAAATCTGATGAAGAGTATTGGAAATAGGCGCCATAATTCACGGTATAAGTATCAAGGTACAGAGTCAAACCATGTATAACTTAAACAACTTGTGTAACGACAACCTTTTTACAGATGGCATTGCCTTCCGAGAAGCCTAACCAAGTGTACCGGGAATGTAAATTCGAGTTCGGAGGGACAAATTAGAATACATTTTAGTGAGGGGCACCATAACTAAATGTATGAGTTAGAAGATCGAAGGACAATGCGTTCGAGAACTTCACCACCTTCCCTGATATTGCAACGGCTAAGTCAATAGATACACGTATCCTCTGATTCCGAGTGCCAAGCCTGGTATTCCAGGGGTAAATCCGCAGAACAGTATAGCCAATGGAGTCATTAATTCACGGTATGAATGATAGAGTAGAGAGTCACGCCGTGTGAGAACGATACTAATTGATATAAGGTCATACTCTTTATCGCATACTTTATATTCTGGGGAGATATCCAGCTGTATTGTGGGTATATCTTCGTGAACAGAGGAACAAATTGTTATACATTTTGGTAACGTGCACATTAACTTCTTGTATGAATCAGATGATCAAGTGTCAATCCGTTAGAGAACGATGCCACCTTCTTTGGCAGTCGAATGGCTAAATCAATAGCTTTACCTATCATGTGATTCCGTGCGACGAACCATAAATTCCGGGTGATAACGCTCTGAACAGCATTGGCAAAGGGCACCT
>NIJG01000713.1:38963-67836 GCA_002201625.1 Euglossa dilemma | reverse complement strand
TCATTATTACTAGTATACATTGTAGTGTCGTCCACCTTAATTTCATGTATGAATTAGAAGATCGAGTGTCGAAATGTTGAAGACGGTTTTCAATTGGTACAGGGTCAAACGCTTCACCGAAAACATTGCCCTCCGAAAACCTAGCCCGCTGTAATGAGAGTATAGTAGTGTGTGGAGATGAACGAATCAGCACACAATTTAGTGTCGGTCACTTTAATTTCATGTATAAAACAGTGGATCGATTGTCAAACCGTTTCAGACCGTTAACACCTTCTTTGAGATACGAACGGCTGAGGCATTAGCTTTACCCTACCCTGTGATTCCGCGAGTCATACTAGGTGTATCAGCAGCATATCCGCTGAACAGTGTTGGCAGAGGACAGCTTAATTCGCGGTTCGAATATTAAAGTAGAGCGTCAATCCGTTGTAGAACTTTACTTATACGTATAAAATGAAACTTTTTACTGAAGGCCTTACCTGCCGAGAAGTCCAAACCGTTGTGAAGAGTGCCTTGCTTAGTGTTCATGGAAACATATAAGTAGACATTTTAGTGACGGGCACCTTAATTTCATGTGTGAATTAGAAGATAGAGGGTCAGACCCTTTTAGATCGTTACCACCTTGATTTGGAGATGAACGGCTAAATCATTAGCTTCACCCCTTCTATGATTCCGAGAGTCAAATGAGGCATTTCGGGAGTAAATCCGGTGATGTGCATTGACAATAGATATCCCAATTAACGGTAAGAATCTTAAAGTGGAGCGTCAAACCGTTTGAGAATGTTACCTTTTGGTATAGACCAAGCTCTCCACCGACGGTCGCACTTTTTGAGAACATAACCCGCTGTGTCGAGAGTATAACTTCGTTTTCAGAGAAGCATTACAGTATGTATTTTAGAGACGGGTGCCATAATTTCATGTAAGAATCAGAAGATCGATTGTCATGCCTTTCGGGAATGTTAGCACCCTCTTTGAGGTAGGATCGACAAAGTAAATAGCTTCACGTTTCCTGTGCTTCCGTGAGTCAAACCAGGTATTGGCAATCGACTCCTTAGTTTACGGTATGAATATTAAAGTATAGCGCAAACCGTTTCAGAACGTTACCAATTCCCATAATGTCAAACGTTTTACCGAAGGCCGTACCATCCGAGGACCTGACCCGCCGTACCGAGAGCTTAACTTCGTGTTCAGTAAAATATATAAGTACTTATTTCAGTGATGGGAACCTCTTCATCGTGTATGAGTTTGAAGATCGAGGGTCAAACCGTTGAAGAACGTTAACACCTTCTGCGAGGGATGAATGGCTAAGTCAATGGCTTCACGTATCCTGCGATTCAGAGAGACAAACCTGGTATCCGGAAGTAGATCCGCTGGAAAGTATAGGGAATAGACACCATAATTCACGGCATGAATATTAATGTAGTGAGACAAACCGTTGGAGAACACTATCAATTCGTATACATTCATACATTTTACCGAATACCATACCTTCGGAGAAGCTAACCCGCTCTATAGAGATTATATCTTCGTGTTTAGAGAAGCAAATTAGTATACATATTAGTGACGGGCACGTTAATTTCATCTATGAATTAGTAGATCGAGTGCCAAACCGTTCGAGAGCGTCAATGGCTTCACCTACACTTGTGATTACGAGAGTCAAGGCTGGTATTCCGGAAGAAAATCCGCAGAAAAGTATTGGCAATTGACACCTAAGTTCACGGATCGAATATTAAGGTAGAGCGTCTAACCGTTGTAGAACGTCACATATTCGTATAGAATCAAACTTCTTACCGAAGGCAGTACCGTCCGAGTAGACCTTCACTGTGAAGGGTGTGCCGTGCTTAGTGTTCATAGAAACATATACGTAGATATCTTAAGGATGGGCACCTTGATTTCATATATGACATAGATGATCGACTATCGAAGAGTTCGAGATTGTTACCTCCTTCGTTGTGATTCGGAAGGATCAGTCAATAGCTTCACGTGGCATGTGATTCCGAGAGTCATACCAGGTATACCGAGACTGAATCACTGAACACTTTTGGTAATAGACAAATTAATTCACGGTTTGAGTACTAAAATAGAGCGTCAGACTGTTTGAGAACGTTACCAATAGCTATAAAGTCAAACGCATTACCGAAGACCATACCCTCCAAAAAACTGACCCGCTGTACTTAGAGTATATCTTCGTGCTCTGAGAAGCAAGATGGTATAACTTTTAGTGACGGGCACCATAATTTCATCTATGAGTCAGAAGATAAGTGCCAAACCGTTCTATAACGATATCACCTCCTTTGAGATTCGAACGGCTAGCGCAATAGCGTCACCTATGTTTGGATTCCGAGAGTCAAACCAGGCATTCTGGGAGTAGATCTGCTGAACATTATTGGCAATGGACATCTTATGTCACGGTTTGAATATTAAACTAGAGCGTCAAACCGTGCGAGAACGTTACCGCAGTGACTGAGAGACGAACAGCTAAGTAAACAACTTCACCTACCTAGTGATTCGGAGTGTCAAACCAGACACTGCTGGAGTATATCCGCTCATGAGTATCGGTAATAGGCACCTTATTTCACGGTTTGAATATTATAAAAGAACGTCAATCCGTGTGAGATCGTTACCAATTGCTACAAAGTCAAACGCTTTACCGGATACCATACCCTCCGAATGCTAGCCCGCTGTATCGAGAGTATACATTCGTGTACAAAGAAAGAAACTAGTATTCATTTCAGTGACAAGCACGTCAACGTATATATCAACGGTATATACCGCTGAATATTATTGGCAATAGTATTGGCAGTGTACAGAGACAAATCGTTGTAGAAGGTTACCAATTGGTATAGAGTCACTCTTTTTACCGAAGGCGTTACCTTGCGAGAACATAACCCGCTGTATAGAGAGAATAACTTCGTGTTCAGAGAAGAAAATTCAAACACACTCTATTTACGGATACCTTCATTTCTTGTATCGTTTAGAAGAACGAGAGTCAATCCTTTCGAGAACGTTACCACTACCTTAGTCTAACGGCTAAGTCAATAGCTTCACCTATCCAGTGATACGGGAAGTCACACCAAGTATTCCGGGAGTGAATGCACTGTACAATATTGACAATATACACTTTAATTCACGGTATTAATATTGAGGTGCAGTGTCAAACCGTTGCAGGACGTAACCAATTTGTATAAAGTCATACTTTCTATCGACGACATTAACTTCCAAGAAGCATAACCAGCTTCATCGAGAGTATGAAATCGTCATCAGGGGAACAAATTAGTATAGATTTTAGTGACGGACACCTTAATTAACTTCATGTGTGTTTCAGAATATCGAGTGTCAAACCGTTCGGGAACGTAACCACCTGCTTTGAGTTTGGCACATCTAATTCAATAACTTCATCTATCCTGTGATTCCGAGAGTCAAATTAGGGAAGACGGGAGTAAATTCGCTGAAGAGTATTGACAATAGACACATTAATTCACGGTATGCATATTGAAGTAGAGAGTCGAGCCGTTGGTGGTCATTACAAATTGGTATAAAGTCAAGCCTTCTACTGGTTACCATGCCATCCAAGAGCATACCCCGCAGTAGAGAGTGTCATGCTTAGAGTTCACGGATACAAATTAATAGGCATTATAGCAGAAGCACACCTTATTTTCCAGGATGAATGGAATTAGCGAGAGTCAAACCCATTGAGAGCGATCCCTTCTTCTTTGGGAGTCGAACAGCTAAGTCACTAGCATCATATATCCTGTGATTCCAAGAGTCAAACTTGGTATTTCACGAGTAAATCCGCTGAACCGTATGAGAAACGGACACCTTAATTCACTGCTTGAATATTAAAGTAGAGCGTTAGAGCGTTTAACAACATTACCAATTGCTATAAAGTTAAACACTTTACAGATGGCCTTACCTTCTCAGAAGCAAACTCGTCATTTCGAGGGCATAACTTCGTGTTCTGGGAAAGAAATTAATATAAAATTTGGGGACGTCAACTTAAATTCATTTACGAATTGGAAGATCGAGTGCCAAACCGTTCGAGGACGTTGCCACCTTCTGTGTGAGATGAACGGCTATGTCGATAGTTTCACGTACCATGCAATTCCGAGAGACTAACCAGGCATTACGGGAGTAAATCAGCTTAGCAGGGTAGGGAATAGACACATTAATTCACGATTTCAATGTTAAAATTGGGCGTCAAACCGTTTGAGAGCGTAACCAATTGGTGTAAAGTGAAACGTTTTATACAAGGCGTTACCTTCCGAGAATATCACCCGCTGCATCGGGAGTGTAACTTCGTGTCAAGAGAAACACATTAGTGTACATGTTAGGGACGGACACCACAATTTCGTGCATAAAGTAGACGATCGGGGGTCAAACTGTTACAGAGCTTTACCACGTTGGCTGAAAGTCGAACTGCTAAGTCAATAGCTTCACCTGTCCTGTGATTTCGAGAGTCATACCAGGTATTCCGGGAGTAAATCCGAGGTACAGTATTGGCAATAGTCAGAACAATTCGCGGGTTGAGTATTGAAACGGGCCGTCAAGCCGTTGCAAAACATTACCTATAGGTGTAGGGTCAAACTTCTCACGGAATGCCTTACCCTCCGAAACACTATCCCGATGTATCGGGAGTATACCATGGCGTTCAGAGGTACGAACTAGTATACAATTTATGACGATAACCGTAATTTCATGCACGAATTAGAAAGTAGAGGGTCAAACCGTTCGAGAACGTCACCACTATCTGTGAGAGACGTATGGCTAAGTCAAATGCTTCATATATCCTGCGAATTCCGAGATTGAAACTGGTATTCCGGGAGCAAATCCGCTCAATATTATTGGCAGCAGACACATTTATTCCCGATTTGAATGTTAAGGCCGAGCATCAAACCGTTTGAGAGCGTTACCAATTGGTATAAAGTCAAAGTTTTACCGAATGACATACCATCTGCGAACCTCACCGGCCTCATCGAGAGTATAACTGCTTGCAGACAGAAAGAAATTGGTCTTCATTTCAGTGACTGACACCTTAACCTCATGTATGAATTAGAAGATCTCAGGTCAAGCCGTTCGAGAACGTTACCACCTAATGTCTGAGACGAACAGCTGGGTCAATAACTTCCCCGATAATGTGATTCTGAGAGGCCAGCCAGATTATCCATGAGTAAACTCGCTGTACTGAATTGGCAATGAACACTTTTAGTCACGGCGTGCATATTATAGTAAACCTCCAAACCAGATGAGAACATTACTAATTGGTATAAGTACATACGGTTTAGAGAACACCTTACCATCTGAGAACATAACTTGCTGTTTCAAGGGTATGACTTCGTGTTCAGAGAAAGAAATTAGTATTCATTTCAAAGGCGGGATCGCTAACTTCATCTATGAATTAGGAGTGCGATAGTCACACCGGTCAAGAAGGTTGACACATTCTGCGGGAGACGATCGGCTATGTCAATAGCTTCATCTATACTGTGATTCGGAGAGTTAAACCAGGTATTCCTGGTGTAAATCCGCTGAATAATAATGCCAATACGCGCCTTAATTCACGGTTTGAATAAAGATGTTATGCGACATACCGTTTGAGAGCATTGCCAGATGGTATAAAGTCAAACACATTACCGATTGCTTTAACGTCTGGGAAGCTAACGCGCCGTGTAGAGAGTATAGCTATGTGTTCAGGGAAACACATTGGTATGCCATTTAGTGACGGCACCTTAAATTCATGCATGAAATAGACGATCAAGAGTCAAATCTCTCGAGAACTTTACCACCTTCTGTGAGAGCCGAGCGGCTAAATCAATAGCTTCACATATCGCGTGATTCCGGGAGGCTTCTCGGGAAATCCAAGATTAAGTCCGTTCAAGGGTATTGGCAATTGATATATTAATTCACGGTTTGAATATTAATGTAGAGCGTGAAAACGTCTTAGAGCGTTGCCAATTGGTATATAGTAAGACACTTTACCGATGTCCTTACCAACGGAGGAGATAACTCAGCGTTTCGAGAGTATAACATCGTGTTCAGAGAAAGAAATTAGTCTTTATCTGAGTGACGAGCACGTGAACTTTATGTATGAATTATAAGATCGAGGGTCAAACCTTCTGAGGACGTTTCCCCCTGCTCTGTGAGCCGAACGGCTAAGTGAATCGTTTCACCTATCTCGTGATTCCGAGAGGCTACCCGGGAATTCCGAGATTAAATCCGCTGATGAGTATTGGCAATGTATATCTTAATTCGCGATTTGAATATTACAGTAGAGAGTCAAACCGTTTCGGCGCGTTACAAACTGGTAGAAGGTCAAACGTTTTACCGAAGGCCTTACCTTCCGCGAACCGCAGAGACTTCATCGAGTGTATAACTTCGTATTCAGGGTACCGAATTAGGATACGTTCCACTGAGGGAGGCTTGACTTCATGTACGAATTAGATGATCGAGGGTCAAAGCGCTCGTGAACGTTACCACATTCTTTGTGAATAGGACGGCTAAGTCAATAGATTCACCTATCCAGTGATTCGGACAGTCAAACCAGGTATTCCTGGAGTGAATCCGCAGGAGAGTATGGGCAACGGTCTCCTTAATTCACGGTCTGAATATTGAAGTTGCGCGACGAGCCGTTTTAGAGCATTCCCAATTGGTATAAAGTCAAACATGTTACTCATGGCCTTACCCTCGGAGAAGCAAACCAGCCGCTTCGAGAGTATAATTTCGAGCTCAGATACAGAAATTTGTCCCCATTTCTGGGTCGAGAACAGTAACTTCATGGATGAATTAGAATATCGATTATCAAACCGTTCCAGAACATTACCACCCCCTTTGAGAGTCGGATGACTATGTCAAAGCTTCACCTACTCTATGGTTCCGAGAGTCAAATCAGGAAATACCGTAGTAAATCCGCTGAAGGGTACTGGGAATTGGCACCTTATTTCACGGTTTTCATATCAATGTAGGAAGTCAAACCGTTGTAGATCGTTACCTATTATGATATGGTCACACATCTTGCCGAAGGCCTTACCTTCTGAGAACCTCACACGCTGTATCGAGAGTACAACTTCGTGGCCAGCGAAGCAAAATAGTACTAGTATTAGAGACGGGCAACTTAATTTCATATATGAATCAGAAGATCCAGGGACAAACCTTTCGAGAACGTTAGCACCTTCTTTGCGAGTCGAACGGCTATGTCAATGGCTTCAACTATCCTGTGATTCTGAGAGTGAAACGAGGTATTCCGGGAGCAAATCTGCGGTGCAGTATTGGCACCGTACCCCATATATCACGGAACATACATTAAACTTCCAGAGTCAAACCGTTGTAGAACGTTCCTAAATTGTGACTGAGTCAACCTTTGTACCGAAAGCCTTACCTTCCGAGAAGCTAACCCGCCGTATAGTGAATATCACTTCGTGTTCAGAGAAGCCAAATAGTATTCATTTTAGTGACGGGCCCCATGACTTCATGTATGAATTAGAATGTCGAGTGTCAGATCGCTCGAGAGCGTTACCATCGTCCGTGAGAGTCGAACGTTTAAGTCAATAGCTTTCAATCCAGTGATTCGGAGAGACGAAGCAGGTATTAGTGGAATAAATCCACTGAACAGTATTGCCGATAGACACCTTAACATACGGTTCGACTAAAAAAGTAGAGCGTCATTCCGTTTTAGACCATTTCCAACTGCTAGAAAGTCTAACGTTTTACAGAATGCCTTACACTCCGAAAGACTAACTTGCAGTATCGAGAGTACAGCATCGTGTTTAGTGGAACAAATAACAATTCGATATAATGACGGGCACCATAAACTCGTGTATGAATTAGAATGCCGAAGGTCAAGTCGCTTGAGAATGATACAAACTCTAATCAGAGTCGACCGTCTACGTCAATAGTTTCACCTATCCTATGATTCCGAAATTCAAACCAGGTAGTCCGGGCGTAAATCCGGTGAACAGTAATGGCAATAGACGACTTAATTCACGGATTTAATATTAAAGTAGGTTGTCAATCCATTTGAGAACTTTACCTATTACTGTATATTCAAAATTATACCGAAGGCCTTACCTCCGAGAAGCTAACCCGCTGTATCGAGAGCACATCATCGTGCTCAGAGATGCAATTTAGAATGCATCAAAGTGACGGGCATCTTAATTTCATATATGAATTGGAATATCGGAGGTCAAACAGTTCGTGATCGATGTGTCTCTCCTTGTTAGACGAACGCCTATGTCAACAGCTTCACCTATCCTGTGGTTTCGAGAGTCAATCGAGGTACACGGAGAGTAAATCCGCTGAAGTGGATTGGAAATATATACCTTAATGCGCGGAGTGAATACTAACATAAAACGTGTGAGAACGTTATCAATTGCTATGAAGTCAAACTTATCAGCGAATGCCTTACCGACCGAGAAGCTACCCCGACATATCGAGAGCATAGCTACATGTTTAAGGAAGCACATGAGTATACAATTTAGTGATGGCACCTTAAGTTCATGCATGAATTAGAAGATTGAGTTTGTAGCCGTTCGAGATCGTTACCAACTTCATTGAGAGTCGAACGGCTAAGCCAATAGCTTCACCCAGCCAGGAGTATTGGCAATTGGCACCTTAATTCTCGTTTAGAATATTACAGTAGAGCGTCAAACCGTTTGAGGTTGTTACTAATGTGAATAAAGTCAAACGTTTTACTGGAGGCCATACCCTCGGAGAACCACAGCGCCTTCACAGAGAGTAGAAGTTCGTGTTGAGAGATAGAAATTGGTCTTCATTTCAGTGTCGGCACGTTAACTTCAAGTGAATTAGAAGATCGAGTGTCAAACCGCTCGAGAACATTGCCACCTTCCGCGAGAGACGAACGGATGAGCCAATAACTCCACGTATCCTACGATTCCGAAAGTCAAGCCAGGTAATCTGAGGGTAAATCCGCAAAAGAGTATTGGCAGTAGATACCTCAATTCGAGGAGTGAACATTAAAATATAGCGTCACACATTGTGAGAACGTTACTAAATCCTATAAAGTCAAACGTTTTATCGAATGCCGTACCGTCCGAGAAGATAACTCGACGTATCGAGAGCATAGCTTCGTGATTAGGGAAGCACATTCGTAAACAATTTAGTGACGTCGCCTTAAATTCATGTATGAATGCGAAAATCGAGGAACATATCGTACGAGAACATTTCCACCTTCTGCGGGAGACGAACGGCTACGTCAACAGCTTCACCTATCCAGTGATTCGGAGCGCCAGACCATGTCTTGCTGGAGTAAATCTGCCAAACATTATTGCCAATAGACACCTTAATTCACGGTTTGAATAAGAAAGTAAAGCGTCAAACAGTTTGAGATCATTACAAATTGGTATAAGGTCAACCACTTTATCGATGGCCTTACCTTACCAGAAGCAAACCCGCTGTTTCCAGGGTACAACTTCGTGTTCCGAGATAGGAAGTAAACTCCATTTCAGTGAAGGCACCTTGAATTCATGCATGAATTAGGAAATCGAGGGTGAAGCCGTTCGAGAACGTTGCCACCTTCTGTAAGTCACGAACGGCTATGTCAATAGATTCACCTATCCTGAGATTCCGAGAGTCAGACCAGGTATTCCTGGAGTACATCCGCTGGGCAGTATTGGTAAAAGACACCTTCATTATCGGTTTGAATATCAAAATAGAGAGTCCAATCGTTTGCGAACGTTGCCACCATCTATGAGAGTCAAACGAATAAGTCAATACGTTCACCTATAAAGTGATTCAGACAGTCGAACCTGGCGTTCCTGGAATAAATTTGCTGAACAGAATTGGCAACAAACGCCTTAGTTCAAGGTTTGAATATTAAAGTAGAGTATCAAAACGTTTGAGAACGTTTCCAATTGGCATTAAGTCAAACTTTTTACTGAAGACCTTACCCTGCAAAAGCCTAACGCGCTGTAGCGAGAGTATGATAAAGTGTTCAGAGGACCATGTTAGTATATATTTTTGGCCCTGGCACCATAATTACATGTGTGATGTATGCGAATACGTCTCAAACCTTTCGAAAACGCTTCCATCTTCGTTGAGAAAAGGACGGCTACGTCAATAGCTTCACCTATCCTGTGCTTCCGAGAGTCAACCCAGGTATTCCGGGAAACAATCCAGAGTGCAGTGTTACCAATGGACACATTAATTCATGGTTCGAATATTAAAGTAGAGCGTCCACGCTGTTTAGAACGTCACCGATTTGTATAGTGACAAACATTTTACCGAAGGCATTACCTTCCGAGAACCAAACCCGCGGTATAAAGGGTATTACGTCGTGCTCAAGGAGACAAGTCAGTAGACATTTTAGTGACGGCCGCCATAAATGCAAGTATGAAGTTGTAGTTCGAAGGTCAAACAGTCCTACAGATTTACCACCTTCCGTGGGAGTCGAACGTCTAAGTCAATAGCTTCACGTATCATATGATTCAGACAGTCAAACCAGGTAATCCGGGAGTAAATCTGCTTAACAGTATTGCCAAAAGGCAGCTTAATTCGAGTTATGAATATTAAAGTAGAGAGACCTACCGTTGGAGAACTTTACCGATTGGTATGACGAGAAACTTCTTACCGGACACCTTAATTTCCGCGAACCACAGCCGCAGTATCGAGGGTATAACGTCTTCTTCGGAGAAACAAATTAGTATATATTTTAGTGGCGGGCATCGCAATTTTATGTATGCTTTAGATGATCAGCTGCGACATCATGCGAGACCGGTACCACCTTCTATGAGAGTTGGACGTCTGAGTCAATAGCTTCATCTATATATGTGATACCGAGTGTCAAGCCTAGTATTCCAGGAGTATCACCGCTGTATCGCATTGGCAACAGATACCTTGCTTCCCAATTTGAATATTAGAGTAGTGAGTAAATCCACCGGAAAACAATACCAATTGGTACAAAGTCATTCTTTTTAACCTATAACTGACATTCCAAGAACTCAAGCCGTCGTACCGATTGTCTTGCTTCGGGATCACATGGACGTATTAGTAGACACTTTAGCAGACTGGCAACTAATTTTCATGAAAGATTACAATATTCGTGTGTCAGACCTTTCGTGAATGTTCCCACCTTTAATGGGAATCGAAAATGGCTGCACCTATCCTGTGATTCCGAGAGACACACCAGGTTTATCAGGAGTAAATCCGCTGTACAGTAATGGCATTGGACATCTTAATTCACGCTTAGAGTAGTAAAGTAAAACGTCAAACCGCTTAAGAGCATTGCAAATTGGTATAAAGTGAAACACTTTACCGATAGCCGTAGCTTCCGCGAACCTCACCCGTACATCGAGAGTATAACTTCGTATTCAGGGGTTTAAATTAGTATACATTTTAGTAACGGACACCTTAATTTCACGTATGAGTTTGAAGGTCAAGTGACAAGCGGATCGAGAAAGTTACTATCTTCCTTGTGATTCTAACGGCTAAGTAAATAGCTTCATACATCCTGTAATTCAGATACCCAATCGAGATATTTCGGGTGTAAATTCGCTGTACAGTATTGGCAATATATACCTTAATTCGCGGATTCAATATAAAAATGGAGCGTTACACCGTGCGAGAACGTTACATTTGCTTTAAAGTCAAACATTTTTCCCAATGCCTTCCCGTTAGAGAGGCTAACCCGCCGCATCGAGAGTAGAGCTTCGCGTTTAGAAAAAGACGTTAGTATACAGTTTAGTGACGGCACCCTAATTTCATGTATGAATTGGAATGTAGAGAGTCTAAGCGTTCGAGAACGTTACCACCTTCTGTGAGAGACGAACGTCTGAGTCAATAGTTTCACGTATCTTGTGAAACGGTGGGGCAAACCAGGTATTCCGGGATTAAGGCACTGAACAGTCTTGGAAATAGACACCGTAATTCGCGGCATCAATATTAATGTAGAGAGTGAAACGTTGGAGAACATTACCAAATGGTGTAAATTCATTTCTTCACCGAATGCCTTACCTTTCGAGAAGCAAACCCGCCGTATCGAAAGTATAACTTTGTGTTTAGAGAATCACATTGGTATACATTTTAGTGACGGCACCTTAAATCTATGCATGAATTAGAAGATCGAGGGTAAAACCGTTCAAGATCGTTACCAACCTCCTTGAGAGTCGAACATCTAAGTGGATAGTTTCAACTATCCTGTGATTCCGTAAGTCATATAAGGCAATACGGTAATAAATCAGCTGAAGGTTATTGGCAATTGAAAGCTTAATTCACGGTTTGAATGTTAATGTCGGGAGTCAAACCGTCGGAGATCATTACCAATTCGAATAAAGTAATTCCTTCAACGAATTCCTTACGTTCCTGTAACCTCACACGCTGCAGAAAATGTCATGGTTAGAGTTAACGGATACAAAATAGTAGACATTTTAGAAGAGGTACACATTAATTTCATGTATCAGTAGGAAGATCGATGGTCAAGCCATCCGCGAACGTTACCACCTGTTTTGTGATTGGCACAGATAAGTCAGACACTTCCCGCATCCTGTCCTTGTGAAAGGCGAATCACGTAATCCGGGAGTAAATCCGCTGTACTGTATTGGCATTGGACACATATATTTACGGTTTTAATAATAAAGCCGACGGTCATACTGTAGTAGATGTATACCTATTTCTATAGAGTCAAACTTTCTTCCGAAGGCATTAGCTTGCGAGAAGCTAACCCGCCGTATCGAGACTATGGCTACGTGCTCAGGGAAATGCGTTAGTATACAATTTAGGGACGTCTCCTTAAATTCATGTATGAATTACAAAATCGACGGTCAATCTGTTCCAGAAAGTTTGCACCTTCTTTGAGTATCGAACGGCTAAGGCAATAGCTACACCTACCCTGTGATTCCGAGAGCCGTACCAGGTATTCCGGGAGTAAATCGGCTTACCGTATTGGCATTAGACACCACAATTCACGGTATAAAAGTTCAAATACCGAGTCAAACCGCTGATGACAGTTACGTATTGGTAAAGTGTCTATCTTTGCCGAAGGCCTTACCCACCACGAGACTTTCCCACTGTAGGGAGTGCCTTGCATAGAGTTCAGAGGAACAAATTAGTATACTTCATCGTGACGGGAACCTTAATTTCATGTATGTATTAGAAGTACAACATTGGAACTAGACACGCTATTTCACGTTATAAATATTAAAGTACAGATTGAAAGAATGATTGATAGAACGTTACATAATGCAATAGAGTGTAACATGTTACCGAGGGCCTTAGCATCCGTGAAGCTAACCCGCTGCATCGGGGGTATTTCTTCGTCTTCAGAGATGCAAATTAGTATACATTTTAGTGACGGGCACCTTGATTGCATGTATTAATTAGAAGCTCGGCGGTCAATGCGTTCGAGAACTCTATAACCTTCTTTAATATTCGAACGGCTAAGACAGTAGTTTCACCTCTCCTGTGATTCCGTGGGTAAAACCAGGTATTCCGGGAGTAAATACGCTGAACAGCATTCGCAACAGCAGCCTCAATTTACTTTTCGAATAATAATATACAGAATCACACGTTGTAGAACAACAAGAGTCAATCGTTTTATTGAAGTCTTTACCCTTCGAAGAGCTATCTCGTTGTATCGAGAGTATAACATGATATTCAGTGCGACGAATTAGTAGACAACCTAGTCTCGCGCACCTTAATTTCATGTGTGAATTTGAAGATCGAGTGTTAAATCGTTCGAGAACCTTACCGCCATCTTTGATAGTCCAACGGATTAATAAGTAGTTTCTCCTGCTCCATGACGCCGAAAGACAAACCAGGCATTCCGACAGTCAATAAACTGTACACTATTGGCAATTGACACATTAATTCACGGTTTGAATGGTATCGTCGGGCGTCAATCGGTTTGAGAACGTTTCCAACTGGTAAAAAGTCAAACGTTTTTCCGTAGATCTTGCCCTCCGAAAAACTAACCCGCTGTATCGAGAGTATAAGTTCGTGTTCAGAGAATGAAATAGCTACCCATTTCAGTGACGAGCACCATGGCTTCATGTGTGAATTTGAAGACTTAACGTCAAACCGCTCCAGGATGTTGCCACCGACTGTGAGAGAAGAACGGCTGAGTGAATAGCTTCACCTATGCTGGTATACCTAGAGTCAACTAGATATTCCGGGAGTAAATCCGCTGAACAGAATTGGCAACAGTCACCTCAATACACGGTTCGAATATGAAAGCAGACCGTCAAAGCATCGGTAAACATTACCAATTTGTGTAGAGCCGTTAAGGTGTCATTGAAATGGACATAAACTTCGTTCTCAGAACACGAAGTTATACACTCGATACAGCGGGTTAGGTTCTCCGAAGGTAAGGCCTTCGGTAAAATGTTTGACAATATTCCAATAGGTAACGATGTAAAAAGCGTTGTCGCACTAGTATTCACACCATGAAATAAAGTGTCCATTGATAATACTGCACTACGGATAGTCTCCCAGAATACCTGGTTTGACTGTCGGAATAACAGGATCGGTGTAGGTACTCACTTAGCCGTTTGACTCCCAACGAAAGTTGCATCGGACTCGATCGGTTTGATTCAGAGCTTCTTGTTCGTACATGAAACAAAGATGCCCGACACTAAAATGTATTCCCCATCTTACCACTGAGCACCTTGTTATACTCTCGACACAGCGCGTTATGCTTTCGGACGGAGTTACGGGGAAATACGTGGCAAGTATTAAACTAAAATATACAGAGACGACTCATCAACCTTGGTGGAAGAGATCCTTTCTGGAAGAAACTAGGTTTCTTATATTAATATTTATTCCGTAATATAAGTGTAATTCAGATATTGAATAGTACTAAATATTTAACGTAGGTTTTCCGGATATGTATACGAATGTAGAAACGTTCTGTTTGAGGTACTATGGTACTGATTTATTCGTTTCTGCTCGGATTTTATATTATAATTTTCTGATTGAGTAGGCGGTTCCTCGTCATGTCTTGACTGTTTTTGGCTGATTTTGCAACGGTTGATATCTGAGCGGTGTCCTGTAATGTGATGGATCAATTGTGGATAATTTTGCTACGGTTGTTGTCTGGGCGGTTTCCGGTGATGCGTAGGCTGTATTGTGGCTGGCGTCACACGGTGATGTGTTGGCTGGATTTTGGCTGGCGTCGCACCCCCCTTCTTAGATTGTCCTTCACTCCTGCGAAGCGTATGATGTCGGGTTTGATCTGGAGGACTGATTCTTCTTTTTCTTCTAGGTCTTGGATGTTTACCCTAGGTCTTCGTAGTATTTGTGCGGGTACTTGTATTACTGTGTTAATACTTGGACGTATCATGATTTGGTTATTATTACAACATATCTTTGTACTTAAATTCGCAGGTATGCAGCGCTTTAGTAATCCTGTTTTATACAAAGTGTAACCTGTAACTAATACCAATGATATCCTTCCTATATAGGTATGTACAAAGTATGATTCATTGGTTAGTGTGATGAGTCTATGATGGGTTTGCATTCTGTTGATTTGACCGTCGAATTGGTATAGATTGTATTTGTAGTTGCTAAAATTTGGAGTGATTGTGGGTATTATGGGTATTTTATTTGATATAAGTCCAATTTTTTCTGTGTCTAAAATATATGGGATAGTGTAGTTGCTTATTTTTATGATTGCTTCTATTTGGACTTTTCCTATCTTCATTGTGTTATCTTCATATGAAAGTGTACATGAGCATTTAACTGAAATTATGCTAGGTTTCTCTAGGTGGAGCGTTTCATGTGTTGTACATAAGGCCGATATTGTAATACTATTCTCGGAAATTGTAATGAATTTGTTATTTGTTTTCATGGGTATAAATGTTAGGTGATCTATCTTGAATATAGCCGTACTGCAGTTTGATTTACACAAATTTTCTTGTCTGCCGTACCGTACCGGTTGAATATTTCGACAAACTAATCCTATACTGGTGGGTATACGTGGTGCTCGCTATTGTTCGCTGTCTATTTTCATGTGTGCGGATGTTCGTATTAGCGCATATTCGTGGTTCACAATTGAGTACATGAATATCTCGGCTGATTTCTTGGTAAGTGTGTAGTATTTTACAAGTTTCCATGGTCCTATCTCTAATATTGGAGTTTTAATTTGGTATATCAAAGTGTCTTCTTCAGTTGCTAGAACTAATTCGCTAATGTCGATTATCGATGAAAGTTAGGTATGGTTGGTTCTATAAATTGATGATGGAAAGTTGTTAATTTCTCCATTGTTCTTATAAACGTATCTATAGGTATGAATATTGTGCCTATTATAACCTTTTAGCCTAATGTTACATGAGGTAAATGTCGTCGATTCTATTAGCTAGGTCCGACAATATTATTTGTATAATTAATAATGTATCGATTAAATGATCCTCATATTCTATTTGACCTATCCTTGTATCTCCTTGAGTAATTCTATCTAATACTTGTTATGATGCTTTATCATGTATGAAACTGCTGATTAATGCTGTTTGGTCCTATATTATTTGAGAGATTGTATTCTGTTTGTCACAGAGTTTGTCTAGAATTTCATTCACAAGTTTCAGGTCAGATTTGTCCAATGTTCCATATAATGGCTTAGATATACTACCTAAGGCGTTAATAGGTCCACTTTTTGGTCTGAGGTGTAGCAGTATTCGTAGTTTGCCAAATCGTCGTTGGAGATTATTAACCATTTCCTTTATAGTTTGATAGTCTGTTGTCTCGCAGTCTGTTTGTTTCTGTTTGCAGTATTCTTTTAGGTTGCGTTTGACAGTACATATTTGTTCCATAGTGTCAGATAATTCTATTACGCTAATTATTAGTGTGATTATTGTTTCTGTGTGATACGTGTACGCGGTTTCAATTTCTTGCGTCACTAATTGGCTGTTATCTACCTCTTGAATTGTTATGTCTTTCCCTCTGATTAGTTGGATCTGGAATAATATGGTTTGATTCTAATACAGTCTAGTGTAATTAGTATATCATACATGAATATAACATAATTAGGGGTTTCAACTTCAAATACCTCGTATGGTCTTAACCATTCCAGATCGAGTTTATTAGCTTTACCTTCATTATGCAAAAGTACTAAACCTCCTTTCTTGTATATACTTCTTAAGATGGCTTTTACTATCGTGTGAAGCTTTATAATTCTCTTTATTTTCTCAGTTATTCATTTCGCGTGTTCTAAGTATTCAAGACGTCTTTGTTTCCACAGTTCTACCAAAGTGTCTATAGATAAATTAGGGGTAATTGCTATAGCAGAAGATAGATTGGCTCGTCATCCAAACGTTAATTCAAAAGGAGTATGAATCGTTGTGTTGTAAGCTGGGCTAACGCATTTTAGTTCTTCGTTCCTATCATTTTGATGTTGACCAATATTAGGTCTCAGAACGTCCTTCACCATTCCATGAGATCTTTCGTGACTACCATTTGACTGTGGATGATCGCTGGTAGTTTCAATATGCATTATGTTAAACAAGTTTTCCAATTCTGTCATGAATTTACATACGAAGTTCTGTCCTTGGTCGGTTTGTATATGTATTGGGGAGGAAAATATGTATATGTAATGATCTAAGAGGGAGTTGATTATTAATGTAGCGTGTTGGATCTTTAAAGGTATCAGGATTAGATATTTTGCTAAACAGTCCTGTATTGAGAGTATAAACTGGTTTCCTGATTTGGTCCTTGGTAATGTCGAGTCCTACTTTGTCGCTTGGGTTTTCTGGTGTATCGGTGATGATTGCCTCCTCTCTTGGTCATATCCTTGTTAGTTTGTTGGTCTGACAGGTTTTGCAGCTTCTTATATATTCCGTTACACCTTTTTCTGAGATTTCCCAATAATATTTTATTTTGATTAGTTCATTCTTGCGATTTTCTCCTATATGTTGTTGTAGGTAGTGGGATTCCTTTAGGATTTGCTTCATTTCTTCATTGAGAAACTTAACATTAGTTGAATATTGATAATGTCCAGTCCCGTGATGTCTTGATAGCCGAATTTCATGTTCTTCTGATTTTGCTGCAAAGCGACGAGTGCATGTAATTAGTGTAACCAATCTTATTCGTTATATGGTCCTAGAAGGTCGTAAGATACTTGGGTCCAATGAGGTTTGTTAGCTTCCAGTTTCATTGGCGTATTCTTGCTTGGTGATGTTTTCCAGTATTCATATGCTTCGAGCAGGTCATCTACATCATCTATGTTAGTCATGGTTGATGGGCTTCCTAGTCCCTCTGGTAGGGAATCCTCTATTTCATCTGCGTTTATTGTTTGCATTCTGATGTTTACCTTTTCGTCTTTCACTATTCGCACCGGGAATAATCGTGATAATCCGTCTGCTACGACGTTATCGTTTCCTTTGTTATATTCGATCTCATAGTCATATTCGTCTAGCCTTAATCTCCATCACATTAGTCTCGATGAAGGATCATTGATCTTATGTAACCACTTAAATGCCTGATGATCCGTTTGTATTATGAAGTGTCTTTCTAGTAAGTGTTGGCTTAACCTTTTGATCGCCCAAACTATAGCTAATAGCTCTTTACCGTGGTAGTATAATTTCTTTCTGCAGAATTCAGGGTAGGTGAGATGAAACTGCAGGGATGTCCGTCATATGAGAGCACAGCTCCTATCTCTTCGTTGCTGGCATCCGTACTCAGTACAAGTGTCTTGTTAAAATCCGGGTATTGTAGTGTAGGTTGCTCGCGTAGTTCATTTTTCAGAGTGCTAAATGCTGATTGTTGTTCCTCATCCATTGAAAGGGAGTTTCCTTTTGGGTTAAGATTGTTAGGGGTTTCGCGATGTTAGAGAAGATATTAATGAATTTACGATAGTATCAAACTAATCCAAGAAATTATCTTATTTTCGTTATGATTGTAGGATTAGGGGAGCTTTTTATACATTCCATCTTTTTTGCATTTGGTATGACTCCGTCTTTAGTGATGATGTGTCCTAGGTATTCGAGTTCGTGTTTCAGGAATTCGCATTTGTCAGGCTGTACCTTCAGTTCAACTTCCTTCAGTTTTTTAAATACCATTGCTAGGTAGCTACTGTGTTCCTCTGTAGTGTTTCCAAGTATTACTACATCGTTTAAATATACAAATAATACTAGCCAATCAGTTCTCGTAATGCATTGTCCGTCATACTTTGGAATGTGGCTGGCGCATTCTTTAGACCGAAAGGCATTCTTTCGTAGTAATAATGTCCGTCCGTCGTGCTGAAAGCAGTGCACTTTTTGTGGTTAGGGTTCATAGGTATTTGATGGAAACCTGACGAAAGGTCCAATGCACTGAAGTATTTAGCATTTCCTAGGTGGGCGCATATGTCATCGGCTTGCGGAAGAGTATATGCTACCCGTTGGTCATTTCATTTGACATCCGAAAGTCAATCACAATTCTCCATTTTTGTTCGCCAGACGCACCCAGTTCCTTGGGCACTACTCAGACTGGTGCATTATAAGGTGAGTCTGAATCTTCTATTTCTCCTCTGTCTAATATTTCATTAATTTTGCTTTGGAACTCTTTTTTGTGCCATTCCGGAGTTCTGTATGTTTCAGTATTGACAGTCTGTCTGTTTTTTCGAATATGTCGTATTGTGTTAATGTGGTACAGGGTAATGGTTCATTGTCAGTTGAAATGATGTTATTGTAATTGCATACAATTTTTATAATAGGTTCCCTTAATCCTTCTTCTATGTCATGGAGTCGAATCATGGTTAATATTTCTGTGATTTTGGGATTATCAGAGTCTATTTGACTGTGATTCTCAATTTGGATATCATGCTCACCATTATTAAAGAAGCAAACACGAACAAGATCATGGTCGAGCTTAACTACGTGGGTAACTGATCGTCTACTGGGGACTCTCTAGGTGGTAGGAGTCGCCTGTAATTCAAAAACATCGTTATTAAGTTGGAGTTGCTTGTTACTGATTGTGTATTTATATTTCTTTAGAATGGGTAATCCTACTATTCCGTCTTCTGTCAACGGAAAGTTGTCCTATAGTATTAGTAATTCGTGTGTTAATTGTCCATCTTTTACCGGTGTGCAGCTAGAGATTTTGTATTTCGTGGAACCTAATTGAATTATTTTATCTTGTTTTAACTTTATCTGGTCTCTGACCAATCCGCTTTTGATGAGATTGGCTCCCGCTGCGATGTCAGTGAGGAATCTTCCTTGTCGGCGGATTCCCGGGAATCTTGTTTCAATGCATCGTAGCTCGCCTGGAGTGTAGTGCAATCTTCTAATCTCTAGTTGTTTATCCTTGGCGGACTTTTTCCTGGCTGGACTCCATGAAAATGTGATTTCTGACGTCCTATTTTTTGGCAATGTTCGCAGCGTATCGGGTTCGTTATTAGCTTTTTAGGCTCGGTGTATGTTTTGAGTATCGGATTATCTCCGTATTCTAGGTTTGGACTCATCATGAGTCTTGATGATGGGGGAAGTCTAGATATATTCTGGTTTCGTTTTGACTCTTTAAAACATGCATCTATGTTACCTGCTTTTTGTTGGGCTTCACTGATTGTTCCGAGTTCCATAGGTGCTACTTGCTGAGCTATTTCCACACGCAAGTTGCATATGAAGAACTTTATAGCCTCGTGTGTCTCTTCTTCCAATGCTATTGTTCCTAGCAATCGGGTTTTAATGCTTAGCTTGAATGGCGTACTGCAGTTCCCGTAGACTCTGACGAACGCGATTTGCATAAGATTGCACGCTTTCAGTTTGTCCTTGCTTCATCTGTTGCATCCTACTCCGGCTTCCGCGTATGGTGGTTGGTGTCGAAAGCTGTGATCGTAATGTTCGTATAAATCGCCGTAGGCATTTATCTGACAAAACCTCATGGCCTTGTTTGCTTGACCGACTATTTTTTCTGCTGTTATCATTTCTAGAAGCATCGATTGATCGAATGTTCGGTTTCTTGCGAATCGTACCGTTTTGATGAACTCTTTTGTCCCGATATCGTCCTCTCCGTTCAAATTTTCCACGCTTCGTAAAGCTTTGATCGAGCTCGTCAGTACTGGTTCGTGCGCTGTATTTCTCGTTGGTTGGTGTTCTGTAGGTAGGGCGCATAGGAATGGTTTACTTGTTTCATGCCCATTTATGGCGGTCGCTGTTGTTTCGTCGTCAGTGGGACTTTGTTCAGTGCAGGGTATTCTTTCCCGTGCGTTGATTCCCATAGTGCTTGCGGGACCCAGTAATTCCTGCTGTCGGGCTTGGATCTTTACACCAAATTTCTCTATTGCTTCTGTTAGGTTTGATATCACGGAATTGTGAGATATAGTTCGCTTAGCGTTAGCCTCTTGTCGTGCCTCTAAGCCGCTTATTGATTCTTGCATTCTTCCAAGTTGTTTAAGCATTTTCTCTTGGGTTGCGAGTATTTTATCTAATGCGTTTTCGGGTATTGGATCTTTAGACATGTTCGAATGTTTTTACCTCGGTTCATTGCAAGTTCCCTGCAGGTGCGACCTTGGTCCGGTCTTCTTCTTGCTCCGTGGAGTAAGCATTTCTGTTGCTCCTCAGGTGCATTTGCTGGTGTATGTCGTATCCAATCCCGGCAGGATCGCCAATTTTGTCACGGCGATATACGTGCCAAGTACTAAAATAAAATATATACGTGCGGCTCCTCGACCTTGGTGGAGGAGACACTTTCTAGTAGAAACTAGGTATCTTATATTTATACTTATTCCGTAAAGTAAGTGTAATGCAGATATTGAATAATTTCAAATATTTATCGTAGGTTTTCGGGATAGGTATACGAATGTAGAAACGTTCTGTTTGAGGTACAATGTAGAACTTATTTATTCGTCTGTGTTCTGTTTTTATATTATAATTTTCTGGATGAGTNCGTAGGTTTTCGGGATAGGTATACGAATGTAGAAACGTTCTGTTTGAGGTACAATGTAGAACTTATTTATTCGTCTGTGTTCTGTTTTTATATTATAATTTTCTGGATGAGTCGGCGGTTTCTGGTCATGTGTTGGCTTGTTATGGCTGATTTTGCTACGGTTGATATCTGAGCGGTTTCCGGTAATGCTATGACTGAATTTTGTCAAATTTTGCTGCGGTTATTTTATGGGCGGTTTCCGGTGATGCGTTGGCTGGATTTTGGTTGGCGTCACACGGTGATGCGTTGCCTGGATTTTGGCTGGCGTCACAACGGAAAGGTCACCTATAAAACGTTTGGCGTTATTCCAATTGGAAATGATCTCTAGCGGTCTGTCGCTCTGCTTTAATATTCAAACAGTGAATTAAGAAGTCTATTGCCAATGTCGTTCGGCTGATTTACTTCCGGAATACCTGGACCGAATCTTGGAATCACAGGACAGAAGGAGCCATTGACTTAGCCGTTCGACTCTCAATGAAGCTGGTGTCGTTCTCGAACGGGTTGACCCTCCATCTTCTAATTCATATATAAGGTTAAGGTGTCCGTCACTAAAATGTTTTATAATTTGAGTCTCTGAGTACGAACTTATAATCTCGATTCGGTCGGACAGATTCTTGGGAGGAAAGGCCTTCTGTAAAAAGTTTCAATATATACCTGTAGGTAACGTTCCAGAGTGGTCAGGCTCTGAACTTTAATATTTATACCGTAAAGTAGCGTCTCGAGTGCCAATACAGCACTGGGAGCTTAGACGAGGACTACCTGGTTTGCATATCGGAATCTCAGAATGGGGAAGCTATTGTCTTATCCATTCGACTCTTAAGGTATGTGGAAACGTTCTCGTACGGTTTGACACTCGATCTCGATGTATTTCATACATGAAACTACGATGCCGTCAGCAAAACGTATACTAATTTGCTTCTCTGAACTTGAAGTAATACTTTCCATAAAGCGAGTTATGGATTTCAAATGTAAGGTATTCGGTAAAATGAATTACTATATACAAATAGCAAAGTTCTACAACGGTTTGATACTGTACTTTAATATTCGTACCGTGAGCTGCGCTGTCCATTCCAATACTGTTCAGCGCATTTACTCCCGAAGAACCTGGTTTGACTGTCGGAATCACAGGAAAGGTGAAGTTATTATCTTTGCCGTTCGAATCTCATAGAAGGTGGTAACGTTCGTCGAACAGTTTGACCATCGATCGTCTAATTTCATGTGTTAATTAGACGATCGATGGTCAAACTGTACATCACATTTCATGTGTTAATTAATGTGCCCGTGACGAAGATGCATACTAACCTCCTTCTCTGACCACGAAATTTTACTCTCGATAGAGCGGGTTGGTTTTTCGGAAGGTACGGCCTTCTGTGAGATGTTTTTCTCTGTACCAATCGCTAGCCTTCTACAACGGGTTGACGGTCTACTTCAATATTCAAACTGTAAATTAATGAATCTAATGATAATACCGCTCAGTGGATTTACTCCCTGAATACCCGGTCTCTCTGTCGGTTTCACATGTCAGGTGAAGCAATTGCCTTAGCATGGCGACTCTCAGAGAAGGTGGTAACTGTCACGAACGGTTTGACATTCGATCTTCTAATTCATACATGAAGATGAGGTGCCCGTCTCAGAAATGGGGCGAAACTTCTTTATCTGAACAGGAATTTATACTCTCGATACAGCAGGTTAGTTCACGGAAGTTAAGACAATCAGTGCAAAGTTTGACCCTATACGAATATGTAACGTCCTACAATGGTCTGACGCCCAGCTTAAATATTCAAACCGTGAATTAGCGTGACTATTACAAACAATTTCCATCGAATTTACTCACGGAATACCTGGTCGGACACTCGGAATCATAAGTATAGGTGAAGCTGTTGTCTTAGGTGTGCCATTCTCAAAGAAGTCCGTAACGTTCTCGAACGGTTGGACACTCGATTTTCGAATTCATACATGAATTTGCTGTTCCCGTCACTGAAATGAAAACTCATTTCCTTTTCTGAACACGAAATTATTCTGTCGATGTAGCCGGTGGGGATCAGTCAAGGTAATGACTTCGGTAAAACGTTTGACTTTATACCAACTGGCATATCAATCGGCTTGACGCTCTACTTTAATATTCAAACCGTGGATTATATTGTCCATTGCCAGTACTGTTCAGTGAATTTACACCAAGATTATATAGTTTGACTATCGGAATAACAGGATAGGTGAAGTTATTGACTTAGCCCTTCGGTTCACAAAGAACGTGATAGCATCCTCAATCGTTTTGACCCTCGATCTTATTATTCATAGATGACATTAAGGTGCCCGCCAATACTGTACAGCGCATCTGCTCCCGGAATATCTCGTTTGACTTTCGGCATAACAGGATAGGTGAAGCTTTGGCTTAGACTTTCGAATCCCAAAGAAGGAGATAACTTTCTCCTAGGGTTTGACTCTCAATCATCGAATTCATACATGAAATTATGGTGGACGTCAATAAAATCTATACTAACCTCATTCCCTAACACGAAGTTATACTTATGATACAGCGGAACATGTCCACAGAAGGTAAGGCATGCGATAAATTGTATGAAGTTATATAAATTTGTAATGCCCTCATACGCTTTTCCTCCCCACTTTAATATTCATACCGTGACCTAATGTTGCAGTTGACTACTCTGATCAGCGGACTTACTCCTGGAATACCGGGCTTGACTCCCGGAATCAGGGGATATGTGAAGCTATTGACTTAGCCGTTCGACTCTCGAAGAAGGTGGTAACGTTCCCGGACAGTTTGACCATCAATCTTCGAATTCTTACATGTAATTATGTGCCCGGTACTAAAATATATATTAGTTTGTTACTCTGAACACGATGTTATACCCTCGATATAGTGGAGTAGACATTCGGAAGGCAATGTCTTCAGTAACGCGTGTGACCTTAAACCATCCTATGACGTTCTCAAATGGATTGACTCTCTACTTCAATATTAAAATCGTGAATTAAGGTACCTATTGTCAATACTATTCAGCGGGATTACTCCTGGAATACGTAGTGTGACTCTCGGAATCCCAGAATTGGTCAAGCTATTAACTTAGGCGTTCGAATCGCAATGTAGGAGGTAACGTTCTCGAACTGCTTGACCTTCGATATTCCAATTCGTACATGCAATTGAGGTGCCCGTCACTAAAATAGATACTAATTGACATCTCTGAGCACGAAGCTATTCTTTCGATACAGAGGGTTAGTTTCTCGGATGATAACGTTTTCTGTAGAGACTTTTGACTGTATAGCAATAGATAACGATCTACATCGGTTTCACACTGAACTTTAATATTATTACCCTGAGATAGTGTGTATGATGCCTATACTGTGTAGTGGATTTTTCTCGTAATACCTGGTTTGTCTCCCGGCATCACCGGATATGTGAAGCGATTGACTCAGCCGTTCGATTCTCAAAGGAGGTGGTAACCTTCTCTGAATGTAAGGCCTTTGGTAAAAAGTTTGACTCTATGTGAATGAGTAAAGTTCTGCAAAGTTTTGACTATGTACTTTAATCTTTACACCGCGAAGTAGTGTGTTAAGTGCCGATATTGTGCAGCGGACTTACTCGCAAAATACCGGCTCAGACATTCCGAATCACAGGATAGGTAAAGCTATTGACTTAGCCGTTCGACTATCAATGAAGATTTTAACGTTCAGGATAGGTTTGCCTCACGATTTTGGTACATATACATGAAATAAAAGTAAGCGTTTGCTAAAATATCCACTAATTGGTTTTCGTCAACAATAAGCAAGTCACTCCCTCCAGCGGGTTAGTCTGCTCGGGAGGTAGGTCCTTCGGTAAAAAGTTTGGCGCTCTACCAATAGGTAGAGTTCCACAACGGTTTGACGCTCTGCTCTAATATTCTAACTGCGATTTAAAGTGTCTATTGCCAATACAGTTCAGCTGATTTACTCCTGGAATATGGGGGTTGACAATCGGAATCAGAGGATAGGGGAAGCTACTGACTTGGATCTGCGAATCCAAAGAAAGGGGATAACATTCTCGAACGGGATTCATCCCCGATCTCCTTATTAAAGCATGAAGTTAAGGTGCCCGTCACGAAAATGGATACAAATTTCCTTTTATAGTCACAAAGTTATACACTTGATACAGCGGGTCTGATTCTAGGAAGGTAAGGCCATCCGAAAGAAGTTGGACACTGTAACAATAGGTAATTTTCTACAAAGGTCTGACGCCCCACTTTAATATTCATTTCGTCAATGAACGTGTCCGTTTCGTAATACTGCACTGTGGATTTGCTCCTGGAATGCCTTGGTTTGACTCTCGGAATCACACGACATCTGAACCTATTGACATATATGTACGACTCTCAAAATAGGTGGTAATGTTCTCGGTCGGTTTGACCCTCGATATACCTATTCGTAAATGAAATTAAACTGTGCGCCTGCTAAAATTTCCCCTAATTCGTTTCCGTGAACAGTAAACAATTCATTTGGTACAGCGTGGTAGATCTCGGTAGGTAATGTATCCTGTAGAAATATGTCTTTATTATAATTGGTAATGTTCCTCAACGGTTTGACAGCGTTCTCTAATATTCATGCCGCGAATTAAGATATCTGTTGACCATACCCTTTAGCGGATTTACTCCCAGATTACCTGGTTTGACTGTCGGGATTACAGGGTGGGTGAAGCTATTGACGTAGCCGTTCGACACTCATAAGATGCGGTAACGTTCTCGATCGGTTTCACCCTCGATCATATAACTCATACACGATATTAATGTGCCTGGCACAAAAATGTATAGCAATTTTTTTCTCTGGACACGAATATATACTCTTGATACAGTAGGATTGGTTCTCGGAAGGTAAAACCTTCGGTATATAATTTGACTCTATACCAATAGGTAACGTTCTCCACAGTTTTGACTCAGAACTTTAATGTTCATGCCGTGAATTGAGGTGTCGATTACTAATACTGTACAGCGGAATTACTCCCGGAATACCTGGTTTGGCGCTCGGAATCACAGGACAGCTGAAAGTATTCATGTGGCCATTGATCTCTCGCAGTAGGTGACAACGTTCGGGAACGGTTTTACGTCGATATTCTAATTCATACATGGAATTAAGGCAACCATCACAGAAAAGAAGACTAATTTCGTTCTCAGAACATGAAATTATACGCTCTAACCGGCGAGTTAGCTGCTCCGAAGGTAAGGACATCGGTAGATCGTTTGTCTTCATAACAATTGGTAACGACCTCAAACAGTGTGGACGCTCTATTTTAATATTCAAACCGTGATTTAAGGTGTCTCTCGTCAATACCCGTCATCGAACATACTGCTGGATTACTTGGTTTGACTCTCGAAATCACAGGATAGATGGAGCTATTGACTTTCCCGTCCGACTCTCAAAGAGGGTGGAATCGTTCCCGAACGGTTACACCATCGTTCTTCTGTTTCATACCTGAAATATTGGTGCCCGTCACTAAAATGTGTACATATTTGTTCCTCTGAATACCATGTTATAATCTCGGTACACCGTGTTAGGCTTTCGCAGGGTAAGCTGTTTGGTAAAACGTTCCGTAAACCTTTATACAAATAGGTAGAGATCTGAACCGTATTGACGCGCTACTTTGATATTCATACCGTGAATTACGGTGTCTGCTGTCGTTGCTGTAGGGCCGATTCAGTCCCGGGATACGAGGATTGTCTTCCGGAATCACAGGATATATGATGCTACTGACTTACGCGTTCGAATCTCAGAGAAGGTTGTAACTTCCCCCCGCGGTTTGACACTCGACCTTCATATTCATACCTGAAATTGAGGTGCCCGTCAATGAAATGAATACTAATTTCTTTTTGTGTACATGAACTTATACTCTCGACGAAGCCGCTGATTTTCGCGGAAGGTAAGGTCTTCGGTAAAACGTTTGACCTAAAAGCAATTGGTAACGTCCTCAAACGCTTTGACGCTCTACTTTAATATTCAAACCGTGAAATTATGTGTCTATTGCAAATACTGTTCAGCTGCTTTACTCCCGGAATACCTGGCTTAACTATCGGAATAACAGCATAGGTAACGCTATTGCCCTAGCCGTTCGAATCTCAAAGAAGGTGCTATCGTTATAGAACGGTTTGGCACTTATCTTCTGACTCATAGATGAAATTAAGGTGCCCGTCACTAAAAGTTATACCATCTTGCTTCTCAGAGCACGAAGATATACTCCAGGTACAACGGGTCAGTTTTATGGAGGGTATGGTCTTCGGTAAAGCGTTTGACTTCATAGCTATTGGTAACGTTCTCAAACAGTCTGACGCTCTATTTTAATACTCAAACCGTGAATTAATTTGTCTATTACCAAAAGTGTTCAGCGGATCAGTATCGGTATACCTGGTATGACTCTCGGAATCACAGGCCCGCTGAAGCTATTGACTGATCCTTCCGAATCACAACGAAGGAGGTAACAATCTCGAACTCTTCGATAGTCGATCATCTAAGTCATATATGAAATCAAGGTGTCCATCTTTAAAATATCTACGTATATGTTTCAATGAACACTAAGCACGGCACGCCCTACACAGTGTAGGTCTACTCGGACGGTACTGCCTTCGGTAAGAAGTTTGATTCCACACGAATATGTGTCGTTCTACAACGGTTAGACGCTCTACCTTAATATTCGATCCGTGAACTTAGGTGTCAATTGCCAATACTGTTCAGCGGATTTTCTCCCGGAATACCAGCTTTGACTCTCGGAACCACAAGTGTAAGCGAAGCCATTGACGCTCTCGAACGGTTTGGCACTCGATCTTCTAATTCATAGATGAAATTAACGTGCCCGTCACTAATATGTATACTAATTTGCTTTTCTAAACACGAAGATATAATCTCGATAGAGCGGGTTAGCTTCGCGGAATGTAAGGCCTTCTGTAAAATGTTAAACTACATTGCAATTGGTAGCGATGTACAACGTATTGACTCTGGATATTAATTTTTATACCATGAAACAGGGTGTATTATGTCACTATTATATAGCGGGTTTTCTCCCGGC
>NIJG01000713.1:8257-25728 GCA_002201625.1 Euglossa dilemma | reverse complement strand
AATCGCAGGATACGTGAAACCATTGACTTAGCTGTTAGTCTCTCACAGACGGTGGCAACGTTCTAGGACGGTTTGATCCTCGATCTTCTTGTTCAATATGAAATTCTGGCCCCGTGACTGTAATGTATACACGACTTAGCCGTGCGACTCGCAACGAAGGAGATAACAAACTCGAACTGTTCGAACGTCGATCATGTAATTCATACATGAAATCATGGTGTCCGTTTCTAAATTGTCTACGTTACCATGAACACTAAGCTCGGCACACCCGACAAAGGGTTGGTCTACACGGAAGGTAAGGCCTTCGGTAAGAAGTTTGATTCTATACGCGAATGTGACATTCTACAACGGATAGACGTTCTACTTTAATAATCGAACCGTGAATTATGGTATCAATTTCCAATATTCTTCAGCGCACTTACTCTGCCTTTTTCGGGGTTGCCTCTCTGAATCACGGGATAGGTGAAGCTATTGACTCAGACACTTGCCACTAACTGAAGGTGGTTACGTTCTCGGACGGTTTGACACTCAATCATTTAATACTTATATGAAGCACAGGTGCCCGTCACTGAAATGGAGATTAATTTCTTTCTCTGAACGCGATGACGCGGGTGAGGTTCGCGGAAGGTAAGATCTTCGGTCAAAAGTTGGACTCAATAGCAATAGGAATCGTTCTACAACGGTTTCACTTTGTACATTATTATTCGATCCGTCAATTAAGGTACCGATTTCTAATACTGTTCTGTGGGTTTACACCCGGAATAACCGTTATGACTCTCGGATTCACAGGATAGGTGAAGTTGTTGACGTAGCTGTTCGGCCCTCATACAGGGTGTTAACGTTCTCGAACTGATTGTACCCTCTATCTTCTTATTCATCCCTGCAATTAGGGTGCACGACACTCGGATGTATACTAGTTTGTATCTCTGAACACGTAGTTATACTCTCGATAGAGCCGGAGAGGTTCAGGGAAAGTAATGACCACGGTATAAAGTTTGACTCTCTACCAATAGGTAACTTTCAACGACGGTTTGAATCTGTACATTGCCAATACTATTGCTAATACCGTTTTGCGGGCATAATCCCACAATTTCTCGATTGAATGTCGGAATCACTGGATAGGTGATGCTAATGACTTAGCCGTTCCACCCTCAAAGAAGGTGCGACGTTCCCTAACGGTATGACCCTCGACCTTCTGTTCCATAGATGAAATTATGTTACCCGTCACTAAAGTTTATTCTATTTTACTACTCTGACCACGAAGTCATACGCTCGAAAGCGCGAGTTTGCTTCTCGGAAAGTAAGGCCATCGTTGGAGCCATAGACTCTATAGCAGTAGGTATGGTGGCACAAATATGTGCTTTTGTACTTTAATATTTATACCGGGAAGTAGGGTTTTTATGGCCGATACTGCACGGCGGATATACACCTGGAGTACCTCGTTTCTATTTCGAAATCAGTGCATACGTGAAGGTACTGACGTAACCGTTCGACAATTAATGATAGTGGTAACGTTTTCGAACGGATTCACCATCGATCTGTTAAGTCATACGTGAAATGAAGGTGCCCGTAAATAAGGTGAGTATAAATTTGCTTCCCTGAGCGCGAAGTTGTACTCTCGATGCAGCGGGTTAGCTTCTCGGAGGATAAGGACATCGGTAAAACGAATGACCTCGAAACCATTTGGCAATGTTCACCGAAGGTCTCGCTCTCTACTTTAATATTCGTACCGCGAATTAATTTGTCTATTGCCATTATTGATCATGGAATTTACTCTAGCAATAGCTGGTTTGACTCTCGCAATCACAGGATATGTGAAGCTACTGACTTAGATGTGCAACTTTCAATGCAGGTTGGATCGTTCTCCAACGGTTTGACTCTCGATTTTGCTATTTCTGCTTGAGAGAAAGCTGTTAGTCTGCTAAAATGTCTACTAACCTACTTCCGTGAACACCAAGCATGATACACGCTACTACGTCTTAGGTTCTGGGAAGGAAAGGTATTCGTTAAAAGGAATAACTTTATAGCAATTGGTTAAGTTCTTCATCGGATTGACTCCCTACTCTAATATTCAAAACGGGAAGCAAGGCATCTATTGCCAATACTGTACAGCGGATTGACTCCCAGAATACATGATTTCGCTATCGGAATCACAGGACAGTTGTAGCTATTCACATAGCCGTTCGACTACCTAAAGAAGCTGGCAACGATCTCGAGCGGATTGATACGTGATTTTCTATTTCATATACAAAAATAAGAGTGGCCGCTGCTACAATATCCACTAATTGGTTTCCGTGAGCAGTAAGTACGATTCTTGGGTTGGGTTCTAGGAAGGTAATGCATTTGGTAAAATGAATGATTGTATACCAATTGGTAATGTTCTCCGACGGATCGTCCCTCTAGTGTAATATTCGTACCGTGAAATTAGGTGTCTATTTCCAATACTCTTCAGCGGATTTACTACCGTAATACCTCGTTTGGCTCTAGGAATCACAGGATAGGTGACGCTACTGAATCAGGTGTTCTATTCTCAACGAATGTTGTAACGTTCTCGAACGGTTTCACGCTCGATGTTCTAATTCATGCATGAAATTAAGGTGTTCGTCAGTAAATGTATATTAGTTCATACCCCAGAACATGGTGTTATACTCCCGATAAATAGAGTTAGTTTTGCGGAGGGTAAGGCATTATCCATGAAGTTTGACCCTACATCTATATGTAATGTTCTATAACGGATTAACGGTCAGCTTTAATATTCAAACCGTGAATTGAGGTGTCCATTGGCCATACTGTTCAGTGCACTTACTCCTGGATATCTGATTTGCATCTCGGTATCACAGGATAGCTACAGCTATTTACTTAGATGTGCGACTTTCAAACCGTGATTTACGGTGTTTATTTCCTAAACCGTACAGCGTATTTACTCCTGGAGTACATGGTTTGACTCTCGGAATCACAGCATAGGTGAAGCTGTAGGCTTAGCCGCCCCGCTCTTAAAATGGTGGTATCGTTCTCGAACGGTTCCATACCCGATCCTCTAGATCATATATGAAATTATTGTGTGCTTCTGTTGTAATGTATACTAACTTGTTTCCGTATGCACTAAGCATGACACTCGCTACTGCTTGCTATTTCTTGGAAGGCAAGGCATCCGGTAAAAAATATGACTTTATATCATTTGGTAATGTTCTCCAACGAATTTACCTTATACTTTAATATGCATATCGTGAAATAAGGTGTCTATTGCCAAGATTGTGTCAGCGGATTTTCACCCGGAATACCTGGTTTCATTCTCGGAAAGCAGGATATGTCATGCTATTGAGTCAGCCGCTCTTCTCCAGAAGAATGAGGTAACGTTCTTGATCTCTTTAACAATCGATTGTGATATTTATACTTGAAAATGTTGTGCCCGTCAGATAACAGGTCTACTAATCTGTTTCCGTGAAAATTAAGCAAGACACGCGCTACAGAGGCATACGTTATCGGAAGGTAACGTATTCGGTTAGAAGAATGACTTTATATGAATTATTATTGTTCTTCCACGGTTAGACTCTCTACTTTCTTATTTATACCGTGATGTAAGATTTCCATTGCCAATGCTGTTCAGGGTGTTTTTTCCCGGAATACCCGGCTCTGCCCACGGAATCACAGGATAGGTGAAGCTATTGGCTTAACCGTTCCACCCACACAGTGGGTGGTAACGTTCTCGAACGGTTTGACTCTCGATCTTCTAATTAATACGTGAAATTTAGTTGCCCGGCACTAAATTGTATTGTAATTTGTTTCTCTGTACATGAAGTTATACTCTCGGTACAGCGGGTTAGTTTCACGGTTGGTAATGGCTTCGGTAACATGATTGAGTCTGTACCAATTGGTATGGTGCTATAACGCTTTGATACTATACGTTAATATTCAAACCGTGAGTTAAGGTGTCAATTCCCAAAACTGTTCAGCCGGCTTTCCCCCGGAATACCTGGTTTGACACTTCGAATCACAGGATAGGTGAAGCTATTGACTTAGCCGTTCGTCTCTGGGAAGAGGTGGTAAAGTTCCCCAACGGATTGACCCTCGATCCTCTTATTCATACGTGAGAGTAAGGTGCCCCTGACAAAATTTGGTTTAAGTTTGCTGCTCAGAACACGAAGTTCAACTTTCGATACACCGGGTCATGTTCTCGGACGGTAAGGCCATCTGTAAAAAGTTTGATCCGATAACAGTAGGTAGCCTCGTACAACGGTTTGTCTCAGTACCTTAACATTAATACGGCGAATTAAGGCAACCATTGCCAATACTGCACTGCGGGTTTAGTACCGGAATGCTAGGGTGGTCTCTCGGTATCACATGGTAGGTGATGCTATTTACTTAGCCGTTATACTCCCAAGGAAGTTGGTAACGTTCGCGAACTGTTTGACACCATCTCTCCTAATTCACACATCCAATTGTGGGTGCCTTGATTAACATATATACTAATTTGCTTCCTGGGACACGATGATATACTCTCGGTACAGCGCGATGTGTTTTGGATGGGTAAGGTTTTGAGTAAAGCGTTTGACTTTATACCAATTGGTAGCATTTTCAAACCGATTGACGTTCTACTTTAGTATACATAACGAGAATGGTGGTACCAATTGCCAATACTGTTCAGCGGATTTACTACCGGAATACCTCGTTTCACTCTCAGTATCACAGTATCTGTGAAGCTATTGACTAAGCTGTTTGTCTCTCAGGAAAGGTGGTAACGTTCTCAATAGGTTTGACCCTCGAACTTTTAATTCATACAAGAAGTTAAGGGGTCCGTCACTAAGATGCATACTAAATTGCTTCTCTGAGCACGACCATATGCTCTCGATACAGCAGACTATCTTCTCGGAAGGATAAGTCGTCAGTAACTAGTTTGACTCTATACAAATATGTAACGTTCTATAACGTTATGACTCTGTACTTTGCTATTCATACTGTGAATTTGGGTGTCTGTTGGCTATACTATACTGCGGATAGGCACTCGGGTTTCCTGGTATGACTCTCGGAATCACAGGATTGGTGAAGATACTGACATAGCCGTTTGACTCTCAACGAACGTGGAAACGCTCTGGAACGTTGACCACCGATATTCTAATTCATGCAGGAAATTATGTTGTCTGTCTGTAAAATGTACACTAGTGGGTTTCTCCGTACACACAGTTATACTCTCGATGATGCGGGTGTGTATCGCGGAAGTTACGGCTTTCGGTAAGACGTATGACTTTATAACAATTGGTAACGTTCCCAAGCGGTTTGACTCTCAATTTTAATATTCAAACCGAGAATTATGGTACCTATTGCCAATAATGTTCAGCGAATATAATCCAGAAATACCTGCTATGACACTCGGAAGCACTGGATATATGAAGCTATAGACATAGCTGTTCGAGTAACATAGAAGGTTATATCGGTTGAGATGGGTTTCACCATTTCATCTTCTAATTCATACACGAAATTAGGGTGTCCGTCACTAATAAAAATACTAATTTCCTTCCCTGAACACGAAGTTATACTCTCGATGAAGCGAGAGAGCTTCACGGAAGCTACGGCATTGTGTAAAACGTTTGACACTAAACCAATTGGTAAAGTTCACAAAAGGTATGATGCTCTACTTTAATATTCAAACTGTGAATTAAGGCGTCATTTGCTAATACTCTTCAGTGGACTAACTAGCGAATTACCTGGTTTGTCTCTCGGAATCGCATGACAGGTGGAGTTATTGACTTATCCGTCCGACTCCCTTACAGGGTGGTAACAACCCCAATCGGTTTGACTTTCTACTTTATTATTTATGCCGCGAATTGAGTTGCCTACTGCGAAAGCAGTTCAGCGTATTTACTCCCGGAATACATGGTCTGACTCTTGGAACCGCAGGATAGGTGAAGCTGTTCACCTAGGCGTTCGACTTGCAAAGAAGTTTGTTCACGAACGGTTTGAATCTCGATCTTCTGCTTCATACTTGAATTTATGTTGCCGTCGCTATAGTGTGTACTAATTTGTTTCCCGGGTCCTGAAGTAATACTCACGATACAGCGGGTTATGTTCACGAAAGGCAAGGTACCCGGTGTTGAGAATGACGTTATACGAATTGGTAACGTTCTCCAGCGGCTTGACTCTGCACTTTAATATTTACACCGTGAGTTTTGGTTTCTATTGCCAATACTTTTCGCGCATTTACTCCTGGAATACCTCACCTGCCTTTCGAAGTCCCAGGATAGCTAGTCCTATTTGCGTAGATATGCGAATTTCAAATAAGGTGATAGGTTTCTCGAGAGGTTTGGTACACGATCTTCTAATGCATACATGAAACTAACGTGCGTGTCACTAAAATGAACTCTAATTAGTATCGCTGAACACAAAGTTTTACCCACTATACAGCCGGTTATGTTCTCGGAAGGTAGGGTATTTAATAGTAGGAATGACATTATACGAATTGGTAACGTTCTCCAACGGTTTCGCTTCCTACATTAATATTCATTCCGCGAATTTGAGTGCCACCTGCCAATACTCTTCAGCGGATTTGCTCCCGAACTACCTGGTTTGACTGTCGGAATAACAGAATAGGTAAATCTATTGGCGTAGCTGTGCCACTCTCAAAGAAGGTAGTTACGTTCTTGAACGGATTGAAACTCGACCTTCCAGTTCATGCAGGAAATTAAGGTGCCAGTCACTAAAATGTTTACTAATATGTATTCCTAAGCATGTAGCTATACTCTAAATACGGCGGATTGGCTCCTCGAACGGAAAGGCATTCGGTGAAACGTTTGACTATATAGCAACTAGTATCGTTCTCACACGGTTTGACGCTCTATTTTAGTGTTCACTCTACGAACTAGGGTATCTATTGCCAATACTGTACAGCGGATTTACTCCCTGAATACCTGGTTTGACTCTCATAATAGCAGGATACATGAAACCATTGGCTTAGCCGTTCGTCTCTCACAGAAGGTGGCAATGTTCTCGATCGGTTTGACCCTCGATCTTCTAATTCAATCATGAATTTTAGGTGACGTCACTAAATTGAATACCGATTAGCTTCCATAAACCCAAAGCTACATTTCCGATACGGCGGGTTAGCTTCTCGGACGTTAAGGTATTCGGTGAAGCGTTTGACTTTATAGCAATGAGTAGCACTCTCACGGGGCGTGACGCTCTAATTTAATGTTCACTCCGCTAATTAGGGTATCTATTGCCAATACTCTTCAGCGGATTTACTGTCGGATTATCTGGTTTGACTCTCGGAATCACACATTCAGTGAAGCTATTGACCTAGTTGTTCGAATCTCATAGATGGTGGTAACATTCTCGAAGGGTTTGACCCTCCATCTTGTATTTCATTCATGATGTTAACATGTTAAGCGCCACGCCGGTCCCTAGGGACCGGTGCTAGACTTTTCGTCCGGGCGATAGTTAGCCGTCCGACGAGCCGGGCCTTGCCAGGCCGATTGGCGATAGGCGAGCCAGAGTATAAATAAATGTCGCGTAACGTAATCCATGTTGATGATAAGGGATTGTCTTCTTATGTTTGCCACTCCACTACCAAATAAGTTGCACTCGAGAACCTGACATTTTCCAATTGCAATATATACGTTGCATATACTTTATTATATTCATTTATCATTATTATTTTCCTTGAAGCATTGACAAAGAAAGAAGCGATATAGCATAATTTAAATGTTCAGTCTCAAAAGTATACAAGGACCGACAAACGCGCCGCGATATAAGGACAAATCTGTCGCCGGTCCGTAGGGACCGACGCGGCCTGAACGAAAAGTCTAGCGCTGGTCCCTAGGGACCGGCGTGGTGCTTAACGTGATAAGGTGCTCGTCACTGAAATGGAGACTAATTTCTTTCTCTAAACACGATGTTGTACTCACGGCACGGCGTGTTTTCTTCTCGGTCGGTATGGCATTCAGTAGAACGTTTGACTTTATAGCATTCAATATCGTTCTCACACGGTGTGACGCTGTATTTTAATATTCAAACCGTGAATTTGGTTGTCGATTACCAATACTCTTCAGCGGATTTACTCCAGGAATACCTGGTTTAGCTATAGAAGGCACAGGATGTGTGAAGCCGTTGATTTTGCCATTCGATTCTCAATAAAAGTGGTAGCGTTCCCATGCGGATTGTCACTCAATCTTCGACTTCATACATGAAACTGAGGTGCCCGGGCCTGAAATGTATACTAGCTTGTGCCTCTGAATACCTTTCCAGCCACTCGATAGAGCGCGTTAGGATTTCGGAGGGTAAGGTCATCAGTAAAACGTTTGACTTAATACCAATTGGAAACATTCTCAAACGGTTTGACATTCTACATTAATATTCAAACCTTGAATTATAGCGTTTATTGCCAATACGGTTAAGCGGATTTACTCCCGGAGTACCTGGTTTGAATCTCGGAATCACAGAATAGATGGAGCTGTTGACTTATACGTTCGACTCTCAAAGTAGATGGTGCCTTGAACGCTCTGACTATCGACTACAGGAATATTTGGTTGCGCTCAAGGAATCACAGTATGGGTGAAGTTATTGGATTCGCCGTTCGATACTCATAGAAGGTGGTAGCGTTTCCGAACTGTTTGTCTCTAGTTCTTTCTATGTATACATAAAAATAAAGTTTCCGTCTTCTAAAATGTTTACTAATTTCTTTCCGTGAGCGCTAAACATGACACTCGCTACAGCGGGTTAGGTTCTCTGAAGGTAATGTATACGGTAGAAAGATTGACTTTATACCATTTGGTATTATTCTCCAACGGTTTGTCTCTCTACTTTAATATTCAGACCCGGAATTAAGGTGTCCATTGCCAGCACTGTCAGTGGATTTACTCCTGGAATGCCGGTCCTGACTCTCGGAGTAACAAGGATAGTTGATGCAATTGACACAGCAGTTCGATTCACAAAGATGGTGGTAACGTTCTCGACCGAATATAATGTGCGTCACTGAAATGTATACTAACGTGTTTCCCTTATCACGAAGTTATTCTTTCGATACGGCGGGTTAGTACCTCGGACGGTCAGCATTTCGGTAGGTCATTTGACTTTGTAGCAACTGGTATCGTTCTCAAACTGTGCAACGTTATATTTTAATATCCGAACCGTGGAGTAAGGTGTATATTGCCAATGCAGTTCAGCGCATTTTCTCCCAGAATATCTGAATTGGCTTTCGGAATGACAGGATAGGTGAAGCTACAGATTTAACTGTTCGTCTCTCACTAGCAACGGAAACGTTCTCGAACGATTTGACCCTCGGTCTTCTAATTCATGAATGAAAATATGGTGCTCGTCAATAAAGTGTATTCTATTTCGTACCTCTGAACACGTTGTTATACTTCCGATACTGAGGGATTGTTTTTCGGTGGGTAAGACATTCTGTACAAGGTTTCACCCTGCACGTATAGGTAAAGTTCTACAAAGGCCTGAGGGCCTGCTTTCAATTTGAAACAGTGAACTGAGGTGTATATTGCCAATACTGTACAGCGCATTTACACCCGGGGTATCTGGTTTCACTTTTGGAAATACAGGATATGTGAAACTATTGACTTAGCCGTGCAGCGCTCATGGAAGGTGGTACCGTTCTCGCACGCTTTGACTCTCGATGTTCATAGTTATACATAAAAATGTGGTGTCTGTGCACTAAAATGTCTACTAATTTGTGTCCGTGAACATTAAGCCAGACACTCGCTTCAGAGTGATAGGTTCCCGGATGGTAAGGTTTTGGGTAAAACGAATTACTTTATTTAAATTGATAATGTTCTCCGGTGGTTTGACTCAGTACCTAAATATTTATACCGTGAATTAAGGTGTCTATTGCCAATTCTCTTCCGCGGATGTACTCCCGGATTACCTGGTTGGACTCTCGCAAGCACAGGATAGCTGAAACTACTGACTTGGCCTTTCCGCTCACACAGAACGTGGTAACGATGTCGAACGGTTTGACCCTCGATCATAAAATTCATACACTAGGATAGTGTGCCCTACACTGAAATGAATACTAACTTCTTTTTCTGATCACGATGTTATACTCTCTATGCAGCGGGGTTGGCTATCCGAAAGTATAGCCAAGGGTAAAACGTTTGACATTCTACGAGTAGGTAATTTTCTAAAAAGTGTTGTCGCTCTACTTTAATATTCATACCATGAATTAAAGTGTCCATTCGTAATATTGCACTCTGGATTTTCTCCCGGAAAACCTGGTTTGACTGTCGGAATAATAGGATCGGTGGAGGTACTGACGTAACCATTCTATTCTCAATCAAGGTGGTAACGATTTCGATCCGTTTGGCTCTCGATTTTGATATGTATTCATGGAAATTTGGTGTCCGTCTGCTAATATGTTTAGTAATTTGTTTGTATTCAGCAATAAGTCGGGCTCTCGCTACAGCAGGCTAGGTCGTCGGAAGGTATGGAATTCGATAAAAAGAATGACTTAATTCGAATTGGTAATGTCCTCCGTCGGTTTAACTCTCTACTTTAATATTCATACCATGAATTAAGGTGCCTATTGCCAATACTGTTCAACGGATTTACTCCCGGAATCTCTGGATAGGTGAAGCTTTTCACTTAGCCGTTCATCTCTAACACAAGGTGGCAACGTTCTCGAGGTGTTTAACGCTCGATCTTCTTCTTCACTCATGAAGTTATAGTGCCCGTCAATGAAATGAATATTAAATTCTTTCTCTGAACACGTAGTTATATTATGGATGAGGCCGGTAACATTCGCGGAATGTAAGTCTTTCGGTAGTAGTACCGAAGGCTGCTATCTGTACCAGTGGGTAATGATCTACGAGTTGACGGTTTGCTTTAATATTCATACTGTGAATTAAGGTTATGCTTAGTGTGAATTAGATCAGTGTACGCTTATGACATTATTTTGATAAACTAATTGTTATTTTATATGATTGTCAGTATACGCAACTACGCTGTATGAGCGGTACGACTGGCGATGTTTTGTAGATGCGTGCGGCAGATCGGTGCGACAGTACTGTATAATCTTCGTTACCTTCTATAACCTTGATATTGCACCGCATGCATTTTCATCCAGTTTCCCATTTATTTATGCATACGGTTACTTATTATTGGACTATTTAAGAAATTGGACTTCTAAATAAAAGTGTCTTTGGATGTAGTAGATTGTACATTTGTGACATTATTCTGTTAAACTTGCTGTTATTTTATATGATTGTCTGCATATGTACCTACGCCTCCTGGGCGGCACGACAAGAGTGGTCATTCTGTTGCGTGCATCGAAGCCACATCGTTGTATGGTTTTTTTTAGTATTTTTAACCTTAATATTGTACCGTATGCATTATTGCATAGTCATCTATTTACTTCCATATACGCTTATTTATTTGTTATGGTCTGTTCGATTTCTTGAAAATTATAAATTTTTAGATTAAAGATTTGTAATTCTTAGTAAAAGTGTCGTCTGAATTAGGTGAGTGTACGTTTATGATATTGTCGCGGGAAATATGTGACAAGTATTAAAATAATATATAAATGGACGGTTCTTCAACATTGGTGGAAGAGACCCCTCCTGGATGAAGCTAGGTTCCTTATATTAATACTTATTCCGTAAAATAAGTGTAATACAGATATTGAATAGTCTTACATATTTATCGTAGGTTTTCAGGATATGTAGACAAATGTAGAAACGTTCCGCTTCAGGTATAATATAGAACTGCTTTATTCGTTTGTGCTCGGATTTAATACTATAATTTTCTGGTTGAGTAGGCGGTTTCTAGTCATGTGTTGTCTGGCTTTGGCTGGTTTTACTACTATTGCAGTCTTGGCGATGCGTATGGTGATGCGTTGGCTGGCGTCACAACGTTATTTTGATAAACTTATTGTTATTTTGTATAATTGTCTGTATACACACCTACGCTGTCGGAGAGACACGACTGGCTAAGCTTTACATTTGCACGTTCCTACGCTATCGAAGCGACACGACTGGCCAGGTCTTGTAGGTGCGTTTGGGAGATTGGAGGGAGACTACTGTATGGTCTTCGTTAATTTCTTTAACCTTGATTTTGTACCGTACGCATTCCTTCTCAGTTTTCTATTTTTTTTTAAAACACTGTAATTTATTATTTTGATATTTTCGATTTTCTTCGAAATTTTCAATTTTTACTTTAAAATATTGTATCTTCTTGTAAAAGTATCCTTGGATTTATTTGTTTGTACGATTGTGACAAGAACATATTAAATTCTTTCTCATTTTATTTGATTGATTGTATACATACCGATGCATGCAAATCGACACGGCTGGAGTGCTCTAGTAGTTGCGTACGGCATATCGGAGCGGCACTGCTGGATGGTCTTCGTTCATTTCTTTAATTTCATAATTAATTGAGTGTTCGATTAGGGCATCATTTTGTTTAACTTACTGTTATATTACATGATTGTCTGTATACATACTGCGCTTCCGTCGCGTGACGGTTGAAGTAGTCTTGCTAGTGCGTTCGGTAGATCAGATCGACTGTACAGTATGGTCCTCGTAAATACCACTATCCATAATGTTGTACCGTATGCATTCATTTGCAACGTTCTATTTATTTTTACATACTGCAATTTACTGTAATCGTATCTTCGATTTTTTTTTCCAAAATTGTCAATTTCTTATTTTGAAAATTGTATTCCTTAATAATAGTGCCTCTTGAGTTAATTGTGTTTACGTTTACGTCCATGTTACGTTACGCTTGATGACCTTTTATATGATTGTCTGTATAAACACCTACGCTACCTGGGCGATACATCTGGCGAGGTGTTGTGATTGCGAACGACAGATCGGAGCGTCACTACTGGATGGTCTTTGATAGTTTCGTTAACATTGATTTTTAACCGTAACCAATTTTTTCCAGTTTTCCATTTATTTATACGTACTGTTATTTTCTGTCATGATATCTTCGACTTTTTTCAAAATATTCAATTTCTAGATTAAAAGATAGCATTTCATAGTCAAAGTATCTTTGGAATTAGTTGAGTGTACGTTCATGACAATATTTTGTTAATTTCAATATTATTTTACATGATTCTCTGTATACGTACGTACGCTGGCGGACTGATGCGACTGTTGAGGCCATGTAGTTGCGTACTGCAAATCGAAGCGCTACTACTGGATGGCCTTCGTTAATTTCCTCAACTATAATATTGTACTCTATGTACCCTTTTGCAGTTCTCTATTTATATACAAATACTTTCATTTACTGTTATGGTAATTGCGATTTTTCTTCAGAATTTTTTATTGTTATTGAAATTGTATTTCTTAGTAAAACTGTCTTTGGAAATAGTTAAGTTTATGACAATATTTTGTCAATCTTGTGGTCATTTCATACGACTGCCTGTATACGTATCTACGATTCCGTAACGAGATGAGTGGAGTGGTCTTGTAGTTGCGTATAGTATATCAGNTCATTTGCAGCGTTCTATTTATTTTTACATACTGCAATTTACTGTAATCGTATCTCCGATTTTTTTCCAAAATTGTCAATTTCTTATTTTGAAAATTGTATTCCTTAATAATAGTGCCTCTTGAGTTAATTGTGTTTACGTTTACGTCCATGTTACGTTACGCTTGATGACCTTTTATATGATTGTCTGTATAAACACCTACGCTACCTGGGCGATACATCTGGCGAGGTGTTGTGATTGCGAACGACAGATCGGAGCGTCACTACTGGATGGTCTTTGATAGTTTCGTTAACATTGATTTTTAACCGTAACCAATTTTTTCCAGTTTTCCATTTATTTATACGTACTGTTATTTTCTGTCATGATATCTTCGACTTTTTTCAAAATATTCAATTTCTAGATTAAAAGATAGCATTTCATAGTCAAAGTATCTTTGGAATTAGTTGAGTGTACGTTCATGACAATATTTTGTTAATTTCAATATTATTTTACATGATTCTCTGTATACGTACGTACGCTGGCGGACTGATGCGACTGTTGAGGCCATGTAGTTGCGTACTGCAAATCGAAGCGCTACTACTGGATGGCCTTCGTTAATTTCCTCAACTATAATATTGTACTCTATGTACCCTTTTGCAGTTCTCTATTTATATACAAATACTTTCATTTACTGTTATGGTAATTGCGATTTTTCTTCAGAATTTTTTATTGTTATTGAAATTGTATTTCTTAGTAAAACTGTCTTTGGAAATAGTTAAGTGTGCGTTTATGACAATATTTTGTCAATCTTGTGGTCATTTCATACGACTGCCTGTATACGTATCTACGATTCCGTAACGAGATGAGTGGAGTGGTCTTGTAGTTGCGTATAGTATATCAGAGCGGCAATACTGCATGGCCTTCGTTAATGAATTTAACCTTGATTTTATTCTGTATGCATGCTTTCCTCTGTTATCTATTTATTTATGCAAACTGCAATTTAATGTTATCATATTTCTGATTTTATCAAAATTTCCAGTTGATAATTATCAAAACTGCATTTTTTAGTAATAGTGTCTGCTGAATTAGATGAGTTTACGTTTAGGAGAATATTTTGTTGAATTTGTTGTCGTTTTATATGATTTTATGTATGCGTAATTACACTACAGGAGCGACACGGCTAGAGTGGTCTTGCAGTTGAGTTCGCTAAATCAGAGCGACACTACCCGATGGCGATTGTTAACTTCTTTAACCTCAGTATGCTACCGTAAGCGTTCTTTCGCTGTTTCCTATTTATTTCTACATAGTGCAATTTACTGTCGCGCACGGCAAATCGGAGCGGTACCACAGAAGGGTCCTTGTTAATTTCATTAACCTTGATTTTGTACCGTCTGCATTTTTTTGCAGTCATCCATTTATTTATACATACTGTGATGTACTGTTATGAAATTTCCGATACTATTTCAAAATTTTCAATTTTATTTTAAAAAATTTGTATTTCTTTGTAAAAGTTCCATTTGAATTAGTTGAGCTTATGATTATTACAGTACTTTGTTAAGCTTGTTGTTATTTTATATGATTGTCTGCATATGTGCCTGCGCTGCCAGGACTACACGACTAGCAATATCTGGTAGTTGCGTACAGCAGTTCCTGGTGGTACTACTGGATGGTCTTCGTTAATTTCATTAACCATGATTTTGTACGGTATGCATTCTTTCTCAGTCTCCCATTAATTTATACATACTTTAAGTTACTGTTATAATATTTTCTATTTCTTTCTAAATTATCAATCTCTAGTTTCAAAACAGTATTTGTCAACAAAGGTACCTTTGATGTTAATTGAGTGTACGTTTATGGCAATATCATGTTTAACATATTGTTATTTGATGTCAGTATCTGTATACATACGCACGCTACAGCAGCGACGCGACTGGCGAGGTCTTGTATTACGTAGGGCAGGGCGGATTGGCAGTACTTGGTGGTCCTCGATTAATTTACTTACCCATGAACATGTACGGTATGCACGTTTTCAATGTATCCCATTTATTTATACATACTGTAATTTACTGCTATGATATTTCCGATTTTTTTTCAAAATATTCAATCTTGAGTTTATAAAACTGTGTTTCTCAGCAAAAGTGCCTTCGGAATTAGTTGAATGTACTATTATATCAACATCATGCAAAGAATATTGTAACTTTATATGATTGCCTGCGTACATACCCACGCAGCCGGAGCGGCACGACTGGTGGTATCTTGTAGTTGTATACCGCAGTGCGGAGTGGCAGACAGAATGGATTTCGTTAATTTTCTTTACCATGATTTTGTACGGAATGCATTTTTCCCAGTCTTCCATTTATTTATACATACTGTAATTTTCTGTTATGATATTTTCCATTTCTTCCAAATTTTCAATTCTTCGTTTAAGAAACTGTATTTCATAGCACAATTGTCATTGGCATTAGCTGTGTGTACGGTTACGGCAATATTTTGTTAAAAATATTCCTATTTTATAAGATTGCCTGTGACCGTACCCGCGCTGTAGGAGCTGACGACACTAGCGAGGGCTTATAGTTGCGATCGACATGTCAGTACCGCACTACTGGATGGTTATCGTTAGATTCTTTAACCTTAATTGTGTACCATATGCATTTCACCCCAGTTTACCATTTATTCTTGCACACTGTGATTTACTTTTATGTTATTTTCGTTTTTCTTTTCGAAATTTTGGATTGTTTGTTTAAAAAACATTGTTTCATAGCAAAAGTGCCTTTGGAATTAGATGAGTGTACGGTTATGGCAATATTTTGTTAAAAATATTGTTATTTTGTGTGATTTCCTGTGTACGTAGTTTCGTACCACAGGTCGGAGTGGCACTAGTGGGTGGTCTTCGTTAATTTCCTTAACCATGATTTTGTACGGAAAGTATCCTTTCCTGTCTAACATTTATTTATACATATAGTAATTTACTGTTATGATACACTCGATTTTTTTCAAAATTTTCAGGCTTGAGTTTGGCAAACTGTATTTCTCATCAAAAGGGTCTTTGTTATTATTTGAGTGGATGTTTATGACAATATTTTGATAAACATATTGTTATGTGATATCATTAACAGTATACGCACCCACGCTGCCAGAGCGGCATGACCGGCGAGGTCTAGTAGTTGCGTAGGGCAGGACGGTGTGGCACTACCCGATGGTAATCGTTAGTTTCTTTAACCATGATTTTTTACGGTATGTACTTTTTCCCAGTCCCCTTTTATTTATACATACTGTAATTTATTGTAATTGTATTTCGATTTTTATTCGAAATTTTCAATATTTAGTTCAGAAAACTATATTTCCTAGTAAAGGTGTCCTTGGAGTTAGTTTAGTGTACATTTATGGCAATATTTTGTTGAACACATTGTCATTTTGTGTGACTGGTCACACACGTCCCTACTCTGCCGGCGCGACAGGGATAGAGTTGTCTTGCAGTAGCGTTTGGTAAATCGTTGTGCTACTACTCTATGGTCGTCGTTAATTTCTATACCTTAATATTATATCGTATGTGTACATTTACGGCAATATTTTGTTTAATTTGTTTTTGTTTTACGTGATTGTCCCTCTATATACCTACGCTTCCGGAGCGACGCGACTGGCGAAGTCTTGTAGTTGCGTACGGCACATCGGAGTGGCACTACTGAATGGACTTGGTTAAGTTCTTTGATACGTTGAGCGCGGCGCCAGTCCCAAGGGACCGTCGGTATACTTTCCGTGCGGACGGCGCCGGTCCGTGGGGACCAGCGTCAAACTTTCCGTATGGCTGGTATCGGTCAATGGGACGGACAGTATGAAGGCTAAAATTTATTAAATGTCGCCTGAATGAAATATAGTCTAATATAGTTTTAATGAATTTTATTAAAGCATTCCAAACGTAAGTGCGGCTGAGATTTACACAAACAACAAAATGTAACAACATTCTTTGTTAAATTTTTCGCTGCCCTGGACCCACCAAATTATTTTGAATTTATATTGTTACAGTGCGAATTGTATATTCGGACTTTGTGAACATCTCCTT
>NIJG01000712.1:30442-42427 GCA_002201625.1 Euglossa dilemma | reverse complement strand
CAGCAAAGAGTTTTTAGAAATCTTATCCGGAAGTGAAATGTTGAGTTTGAGAACCTTGATGAAGAAAGTGATGTTTCAAGTGATGACAGTGAATTTATATCTCCCAGGAAAAAAATTACACGTAGGTTATCTTCTTTAGAGAGTGAATTTGAAGATAATGAATTAAATAGAGACGAATGGATCACCTCATGGATGATAAGGGATTAGCTTAGTAATTTATAAGAAATTAAACACGAATGAACACTAACTCTCGATTTTCATTTAGTTTTTTTCAATTGTAAAAAGTTGAAAGGCTCCGGTCACCCATGACCACCGTGGCGTCACGGTAGACACCGTTTCCAGTCATATATGACCAATATGGCAGTCAAAGTGTTAACTGGAATATGTATATGATTTTTTTAAGTGCATATTTAGGAAAAAGTACAAGAGCGATTTGGTGGTGGATGAAATACAGTTTCTTTTATTGGAAGGTGATCTTCGCTATTGTTTTGGATCATGGTTCTTCATTTCGATGGGTTCTATTGCACGTGGGTCCAGTCTGTTTGGTTTGGTAGGAGAAATTTCTCAGTTTTCAGAATAGTTATATAATTAAATTCGCTGAAATGCAGCGAGCCACGTTTAACCTTCGATATTATTTTATAATATAAAGTAACGAAGTCTGTCGATCGTTGCGAATGAATAAGCAATTAGTATAACGAAGGAACTTTTTCTATAAATAATAATTTCTATGATAATTAGTAAATTGAGCACGATTAAATGCAACCTGTGTTTTGATAAAAATATTCCCTTCTAACATCGATTCGTTATTATTTTGCCAATATATGCTTTGAATAATAAAAATAATTCCGTGGCGTTCTGGGCAAAACATATTATTTCGGTGTGGCAGACAAAGGGTTGAAAGCTGTCAAAACAATGTGTCGATATAACGACGAAATGAAATTTGTTTAACACAAACGAGCCAAAACAATAGCAAAGGACAAATCAAATGCCTTCTACCGATACACCCACCTTCGAATAAAAAAAATTACTTCATCCACAACCAAATCCTGAACCAACCAATCGCAACATACTCAAACCGAGTTCCAACAAACACCAAACAACGCNAACCAAATCCTGAACCAACCAATCGCAACATACTCAAACCGAGTTCCAACAAACACCAAACAACGCAAAGAGAACCCATTTTATCTTCATCAGCGACGCATCTTTGAACCCTATAAACACTAAAAATCGAAATAACGGAAATTCAAAGCCTCGGACAGGATTTCAACGCATATCGACGCTTTAATAGGTTAAGATAACTTGTTTGTTGCCGTTTAACCGTTTTAGTGCCAGGAGTTTATAAAAGTCCACGTCGAATAGTGTCATGAAGCGCGTTAGCGCTTCCTTCGTTTATCTGCGAATAATGCCGATCGACGTGCTCGCGCTTCAGATTGATATGCAATTTTTTAACCCTTTGCACTCGACGATTTTTTGGTGAAAGAAGAGTAGAAATTCACAAATTTTCTGGTACCAAACTGACGTTATTTTTTTGAATGGTAAATAAAGAATCGTATAATAATTAACGCGTAAAATTATTTGATTTCGATACCTCGCATGTTATTATGTTATCATAACACTAGATTTACGGACGTTTTTAAATACCTATCTTTATTGAGACCCGTCAGATTTACGGGTAAAGAAAACTACGTACTTTCTTAGAAAATAAGACAATGAATTTAATTTAAATACAATTCCGATATTAGCAAACTTAATATTAGTTGATTAAATCTATTAATATTGTATAATTGGAGATACTCACCCGCCAAATTGACGGGTCTCGTAAACCTAGTGTTAAACTTTATATATTAATTAATATGAGCTTTCAAAATTTTATGGTGACTGACAGTAGCCTCTCGAGTGCAAAGGGTTAATATTAACAATTTCATCAGTCGCGTTAGAAACGTTGTACAGATCACCCAGAAGAAAAAAAATGAAAGAAAATTTGTAATTACGAGAGGAAACTCTCGACACACTCGCGACGAGATACATCCTGAGTTGAGCGCGTTGCGAATTGACGATCGTGATGAAAAATAGCGACACGGTTCACCATAGTTCGCGAACAGCTCGATCGCGCTGCGTGGCACTAAAACGGTTAAACGCGATTTCGCGAAGGACCAGCACGCTACGCGTGTACACCTCCATGGGTGCGGATGCAAGCACACATGCGTGTGCATATACATACAGGCTAGTATCCGCAAGGAGGATAGAGAAGGAGCAGAAAGCCTTTGAACGGTGTTACCTCGAGACAAAGCCATCATCTCGGCATTGTCTGAGCCAAACCGAGCAAATCAACCACCAACCGCTTCTATCGCTTCCCTCTCGTCCTCTCCTCTCCGCTTTTGCTCCGCTTTCGCACCGAGACCCAACGCGGACCAACCCCTTCGGGTACCCGCTAAAGAGAGCACTGCCTGCCGTTGATCCACAGTGTTCGACTTCTAACCCCTCTCTCTCGTTCTCTCCATCTATCTTTCTCTCGCTCTCGCTCGCTCTTCTTGTCCGGTCAACCGGCGTCTTCGCGAACGGGATCAAGATTTCCACGAGTCCTTGTTACCCGCTCGTCGATGTCCCGTCTCGCGCGGTTTACATTTCGCCGCGAGTGCAGCGCGGGAAACGTGTCGAAATTTGCATATCTCTGCGAGATTAATACATAGGGTGTTTCAGAATCGCGATTAATGCTTCGAAATTTGCGAAATTTTATTAAATTAACGCATCGAGTGTACCCGAATCGTGGATCTACCACGACTAACTCTTTGAAATTTTTGAAATCTTACAAAATTAATGCACCGAATGTCCTAGAATTGTGGATTCACCGCGACTAACGCTATGAAATTTTCGAAATTTTACAAAATTAATATACCTAGCGTCCCAGAATTGCGGATTCATCGCGATTAATGCTGCGAAATTTTCGAAATTTTATTAAATTAATGCATCGAGTGTATCCGAATCGTGGATCTACAACGACTAATGCTTTGAAATTTTTGAAATCTTGCAAAATTAATGCACCGAATGTCCTAGAATTGTGGATCCACTGCGACTGACACTTTGAAATCATTGAAATCTTACAAAATTAATACACCTAGTGCCCCAGAATTGTGGATCCATCGCAACTGACGCTTCGAAATCTTCGAAATCTTAAAAAATTAATGCACCGAGTGTCCCAGAATTGTGGACCCACTGCGTCTGACGCTGTGAAATTTTCGAAATTTTACAAAATCGTCGATTCTTCGTGAAAACAAAGCGCGGCTAAATTCGCCTGGCCGAAAGTGAACCGAGTTGGGGTTAATTCGAGGAGCTTTACCTGACGGAAAAAGTGCGAGGATCTTCGAATCGCGGATCTACCGCGACTAATAGGTTCGACGCGCCGAAATCTTCGAAATTTTACGAAATTAATACACCGATTGTCCCAGAATTGCGGATCCACCGCGACTGACGCTTTGAAATCATTGAAATCTTACGAAATTAATACACCTAGTGCCCCAGAATTGTGGATCCATCGCGACTAAAGCTTCGAAATCTTCGGAATCTTACGAAATTAATACCACCGAGTGTTCCAGAATCGTGGATCCACTGCGTCTGACGCTGTGAAATTTTCGAAATTTTACAAAATCGTCGATTCTTCGTGAAAACAAAGCGCGGCTAAATTCGCCTGGCCGAAAGTGAACCGAGTTGGGGTTAATTCGAGGAGCTTTACCTGACGGAAAAAGTGCGAGGATCTTCGAATCGCGGATCTACCGCGACTAATAGGTTCGACGCGCCGAAATCTTCGAAATTTTACGAAATTAATACACCGATTGTCCCAGAATTGCGGATCCACCGCGACTGACGCTTTGAAATCATTGAAATCTTACGAAATTAATACACCTAGTGCCCCAGAATTGTGGATCCATCGCGACTAAAGCTTCGAAATCTTCGGAATCTTACGAAATTAATACCACCGAGTGTTCCAGAATCGTGGATCCACTGCGTCTGACGCTGTGAAATTTTCGAAATTTTACAAAATCGTCGATTCTTCGTGAAAACAAAGCGCGGCTAAATTCGCCTGGCCGAAAGTGAACCGAGTTGGGGTTAATTCGAGGAGCTTTACCTGACGGAAAAAGTGCGAGGATCTTCGAATCGCGGATCTACCGCGACTAATAGGTTCGACGCGCCGAAATCTTCGAAATTTTACGAAATTAATACACCGATTGTCCCAGAATTGCGGATCCACCGCGACTGACGCTTTGAAATCATTGAAATCTTACGAAATTAATACACCTAGTGCCCCAGAATTGTGGATCCATCGCGACTAAAGCTTCGAAATCTTCGGAATCTTACGAAATTAATACCACCGAGTGTTCCAGAATCGTGGATCCACTGCGTCTGACGCTGTGAAATTTTCGAAATTTTACAAAATCGTCGATTCTTCGTGAAAACAAAGCGCGGCTAAATTCGCCTGGCCGAAAGTGAACCGAGTTGGGGTTAATTCGAGGAGCTTTACCTGACGGAAAAAGTGCGAGGATCTTCGAATCGCGGATCTACCGCGACTAATAGGTTCGACGCGCCGAAATCTTCGAAATTTTACGAAATTAATACACCGATTGTCCCAGAATTGCGGATCCACCGCGACTGACGCTTTGAAATCATTGAAATCTTACGAAATTAATACACCTAGTGCCCCAGAATTGTGGATCCATCGCGACTAAAGCTTCGAAATCTTCGGAATCTTACGAAATTAATACCACCGAGTGTTCCAGAATCGTGGATCCACTGCGTCTGACGCTGTGAAATTTTCGAAATTTTACAAAATCGTCGATTCTTCGTGAAAACAAAGCGCGGCTAAATTCGCCTGGCCGAAAGTGAACCGAGTTGGGGTTAATTCGAGGAGCTTTACCTGACGGAAAAAGTGCGAGGATCTTCGAATCGCGGATCTACCGCGACTAATAGGTTCGACGCGCCGAAATCTTCGAAATTTTACGAAATTAATACACCGATTGTCCCAGAATTGCGGATCCACCGCGACTGACGCTTTGAAATCATTGAAATCTTACGAAATTAATACACCTAGTGCCCCAGAATTGTGGATCCATCGCGACTAAAGCTTCGAAATCTTCGGAATCTTACGAAATTAATACCACCGAGTGTTCCAGAATCGTGGATCCACTGCGTCTGACGCTGTGAAATTTTCGAAATTTTACAAAATCGTCGATTCTTCGTGAAAACAAAGCGCGGCTAAATTCGCCTGGCCGAAAGTGAACCGAGTTGGGGTTAATTCGAGGAGCTTTACCTGACGGAAAAAGTGCGAGGATCTTCGAATCGCGGATCTACCGCGACTAATAGGTTCGACGCGCCGAAATCTTCGAAATTTTACGAAATTAATACACCGATTGTCCCAGAATTGCGGATCCACCGCGACTGACGCTTTGAAATCATTGAAATCTTACGAAATTAATACACCTAGTGCCCCAGAATTGTGGATCCATCGCGACTAAAGCTTCGAAATCTTCGGAATCTTACGAAATTAATACCACCGAGTGTTCCAGAATCGTGGATCCACTGCGTCTGACGCTGTGAAATTTTCGAAATTTTACAAAATCGTCGATTCTTCGTGAAAACAAAGCGCGGCTAAATTCGCCTGGCCGAAAGTGAACCGAGTTGGGGTTAATTCGAGGAGCTTTACCTGACGGAAAAAGTGCGAGGATCTTCGAATCGCGGATCTACCGCGACTAATAGGTTCGACGCGCCGAAATCTTCGAAATTTTACGAAATTAATACACCGATTGTCCCAGAATTGCGGATCCACCGCGACTGACGCTTTGAAATCATTGAAATCTTACGAAATTAATACACCTAGTGCCCCAGAATTGTGGATCCATCGCGACTAAAGCTTCGAAATCTTCGGAATCTTACGAAATTAATACCACCGAGTGTTCCAGAATCGTGGATCCACTGCGTCTGACGCTGTGAAATTTTCGAAATTTTACAAAATCGTCGATTCTTCGTGAAAACAAAGCGCGGCTAAATTCGCCTGGCCGAAAGTGAACCGAGTTGGGGTTAATTCGAGGAGCTTTACCTGACGGAAAAAGTGCGAGGATCTTCGAATCGCGGATCTACCGCGACTAATAGGTTCGACGCGCCGAAATCTTCGAAATTTTACGAAATTAATACACCGATTGTCCCAGAATTGCGGATCCACCGCGACTGACGCTTTGAAATCATTNGAAATATTCGAAATCTTATAAAATTAATGCATCGAGTGTACCCGAATTACGGATCTACCGCGACTGACGCTTTGAAATTTTCTAAATCTTACGAAATTAATGCACCGAATGTCCTAGAATTGTGGATCCATCGCGACTAAAGCTTCGAAATATTCGAAATCTTATAAAATTAATGCACCGAATGTCCTAGAATTGTGGATCCATCGCAACTAAAGCTTCGAAATCTTCGAAATCTTACAAAATTAATACACAGAGTGACCTTGAGTCGCGGATTTAACGCGACTGACGCTTCGAAATCTTCGAAATTTTACAAAATACACGAGTCCTCGCAAAAACGAACTGCGGCTAAATTCGCGTGGCCGAATGTGAACCGAGTCGATGTTAATTCTAGGAGTTTTACTAGGCGAAAAAAAGCGAAAATCCTCGAATCGCGGATCCACGGCGACTAAAAGGTTCGACGTGTCGAAATCTTCGAAATCTTACAAAATTCTCGACTTTTCGTCAATATGAACTGCGGCAAAATTCGGCCGAATTTATTCCGTCGGTAGACGTATCTCGGTGAACCGAATCGAAATTAATTCGAGGTGCTTTATCAGATGAAAAAAGCTTACAGGATCGTCGAATCGCGGATCCACCATAACTGATGCTTCGAAATCTTGGAAATCTTACAAAATTTTCGATTCTTCGTGGAAACGAACCGCGGAAAAATTCGCTCGGTCGAATGTGAACCGAATCGATGTTAATTCGAGGAGCTTTAGAGGTGAATAAAGCGCGAAAATCCCCGAATCGCGGATCCGCCACGACTAATAGGTTCGACGCATCGAAATCTTCGAAATCTTACAAAATTCTCGACTCTTCGCAAAAATATACTGCGGCAAAATTCGGCCGAATTTATTCCGTCGGTAGACGTATCTCGGTGAACCGAGTGGAAATTAATTCGAGGAGCTTCATCAGACGAAGAAAGCGCAAAAATCCTCGAATCGCGGAACCACCGTGATTCATAGGATCGACGCGTCGAAATCTTCGAAATCTTTCAAAATTCTCGATTCTTCGCGAAAACGAACCGTCGTCAGACGTAGTATCTCGGTAAACCGAGTAGAGGTTAATTCCAGGAAGGTTACTAGATGGAAAAAGCGCGAGGATCGTTTGCGCGAGTTTCCCGAATCGTCACAGGCGAGTACGTGTCGTATTTTTGGCATGCGTGGCGAACGAGGCAGCTCGATAATGTGGGAGAATGAGTCACGCTGCTCACGTAGGAGGAAGAAAAAAGCCGACTAGATGTAATTCCATCAGGTGGCATCAGGTTCATCTAGATATATATTATTATTCGCCGCGAACTCTTGGGAATCGCAATAAGCCAAGTGAATGGCACACCTTCGAGGCGTCGCACCGGCTTACACGCCGGCTAACGAACGCGTCGCCTCTAATCCGCTGTCCGCAGAGCGTCGACCAGGCGTCGCTGTTCGGCAAACGCGATTATTAAGCATTCGCTCGATACAAAGAGAGTTAATTACCCGCGCGAATCGGAAAGCGATCGAAACGCTCGAACGAGTTCCGTTTACCGAGCTGATCGCTCGCTTCTCGGTGAGAAATGCTTCGATATCGTTTTGCAAGTTTTCATTATACGATATATCGATTGTAACTGAAATATTGCGTTGGCAATTAAGTGATTGCTGATTTTATCGATAAATGGACTTCAGAGTTTCTTTTGTTTTGTTAACGTGGTCGAAGCATCTAACCTATATTTTTCTCTTATTGTCTGGACTGTTCTGGAAGAATTATATCGATTAGTGCTTTAGTTTTGTTTTTATCCCAATTTACAAATGAAAGAACAGGACGTGCACTTCAGACATATTTCATTGTATTACTTCCGAAAAGGCAAGAACGCATCGCAAGCACAAAAGAAGTTATGTGACGTATATGGAAATGAAGCCTCGAAAGAAAGGCAGTGTCAAAATTGGTTTGCCAGATTTCGTTCTGGTGATTTTTCACTGAAAAATGCTCAACGATCTGGCCGTCCAGTTGAAGTCGATGAGATCCATATCAAGGCCATTATCGATTCAGATCGTCATAGCACAACACGCGATATTGCGGAGAAGCTCGATGTATCGCATACATGCATTGAAAAAAAATTAAAAATGCTTGGTTATGTCAAGAAACTCGATTTATGGATCCCTCACCAGCTTAAGGAAATTCATTTGACGCAACGCATTAGCATCTGCGATTCGCTTCTGAAACGCAACGAAATTGATCCATTTCTGAAAAGCCTAATTACTGGCGACGAAAAGTGGATAGTTTATAAGAACGTTAATCGGAAGAGATCGTGGGTGATGCAAGATGAACCAGCCCAAACGACATCAAAAGCAGAGATTCACCAAAAAAAGATTATGCTGTCAGTCTGGTGGGATTATAAAGGAATTTTGTACTTTGAACTTATGCCACAAAACCAAACGATCAATTCAAACGTGTACGTTCAACGACTCGCCAAACTGAGCGATGCAATTCAAGAAAAGCAGCCGGTATTGTCAAATCGTAAGGGTGTTGTTTTCCACCATGATAGGTAATAGAGTCAGGAAATTAGAAACAGTAAAGATGACTAAAAATAAATAACATAACTCAAATATGGAAGAAAAAAGCAGTAATATATTTTAATATTACTTCAGTGTATAATATCTCTTGAAACATGTGAGCTTATGAAATGGCACATTTCAAAATTCGCACAAAGTCGTGATAGAAGATTCGTAATAATGGACAATAAAACACTTCAAAAATTGATGCATTTTATTACATGGACCGTTTATTTAAAAAATGGTGTAAGTCTTTTTCAAAAAAGAGAAGAGATATGACGTAGTTTTTGCTTAATTTAGCGTAAACGTTTTGTTTATAACTAGTTAGTATTTAGTATCTTGAAAAATGCCAATGCTTTGTTCAATTTAAAATTTCCCGGTGAACGAAATTGCGTAACCATTGATTAACCCATTTGCATCATTGAGCGGAATAATGCGCACCCGATAATTGTAATTTAACTATTTTAAGTTTATTTACCGTGCAACTACCTACAAAAATAAATATTTATGTTATAACGTCGTATAAAACGATTTTACTTCAGAGTAAGTATAATTTTTGGATTAAATATAAACAAGCCTTTATTTGTTACGCTTAATTGCAATCAAAGGCTTGAAAGACTCTCTTCAGAGCGAAGATACAAATGGGTTAAGAAAGTTGTGTGAGTCCAATTCCCATACACAGGTGGTCGAGTTACATACAAAAAATATAAGGATATGCAGCAGCTATAACCATATATACCTTCTGTGCATCATGAATATTTCAAAACACTGCCACACGAAGAGCATAAATAATTAATAATACCAATATCTTATGTTAAATTTAACAATACATAAATCTAATTAACGTTCAAAATAAAAACTGCTAATCCTATTCTATTCCTTGTTATTATTTATAAACAAAAGAGATATATTCTAAGTAATATTTGTTATTTCAAAATTGAAATTAAACGATATTTACAATTGACTAATTACGAAAGTGATGTAAGTCCATTTGCAGCTTGGAAATTGTATATTATTTTAGTTAAATTCGCTTAAAAGAAATATATATAATCAAATTGCATATTGATAAATTAATACACGCATTCCCAGACTTCACGTAACTAACCTATATTTTTTAATTGTCAGATCTGCTAACGTTCAATTTCCTCGAAACCAAAGGAAATGAACTTGCACCACTTTCAAAATAAACGATCCATATGTTACACTCTGTAGAAATAAGAAGCTCTGTAGAGAAAGAAACGTTCCTGAAGTCAAAATGGAAGATCTACCGGATAAATCGACCACCGATTAGCTTGGAAATGGATAGATCAACCCGATCGTTCGGCTAAGTGAAGAATTCGAGAAAAAGAATCGTCGAATCGTAGAGGATCGATCGTAGTAAAGGTCAAATAAGCTCGCGTCTCCGTGGTAGCTTTAAAATTCAAAGTATAAAATTCATAAACGGTCTCGTGCGCGTCTTCCGTCAAAGCGACCCACGTTTGGCATTGAGCTCACGTTTCGCGCAATTGCAAATGGCGGTGTGGCAGACGGTTGTAAAACAATGAATTTTATATCTTCCTCTTCACCCTCCTTAGATTTTCCCTGAGATCGCTTCCCTCTTCCTTCTTTTTTTCCCCTCTCTGGTAATATTTCGAAAAGTGCGGGAACGAAAATGCAAAGTACGAGAGCTGCAGTTTCGCAGCTAATTTAAAATGCAAATCACTGTCATTCACTGGGATCAGACAAGCGAGCGACACAGATTCCGATGATATTCCGTTTCGCGGTGGCAATTAACGTTTCCCTCGATACAGATCGGGCTGTTTCGAATAAAGGCGCAGGGGCCCGGTGCTTGCGGAACGGTAAAAGCGCGAGTAAAACGAGCGGCGGCATATTAACCGGAAACGCTGACCTGCGAGCACAGGTGGTTGCGTGAAACCCGTCTCCACCCAGAGGGTTCACGCTACGTTACGCACATTCCACCTTGCTGCTCGAATAGCGAACATTCTTCGCGTACACGCAGCTCTGTCCGCATGCACGCGTGTTTTGCTATGCTATAAAACCGTGCGGCTTGTCCACCAATTTCCACCCCGAACACGACAATTTGTACCAAAGGGATACGTTATAATTTCGCGTTTAACACGTTCACTGCTACGCAACTTTGGAAAAAAATCTCCATCAAACCACGCACGATGCTATACAGCGCACTCTTCAAACTGAAGTTCGAGTGCGACATCATCGGAATAACTTTGATAATCTTCCTTATCGGTTCGAAGGAAGCTATTATTCTTCCAACAGTAAAATGATGAAAGTGAGGTGGGATTTTATCTGTCCCACCATGCAACTTGTGGAATAACACGATAAAACTATTTTTCTTTATCGTTTACGTTGTATATTCTTAAAACTATAAATTCAAATGTGATTTGAATACAGTGTAGGTAATTTTTTACCCTTTAGCTTCAAAATGAACAGAACAATGCGCTCAAGTACTTCTTCGAAAATTTCTAACCTGAAACTGCATCGTGGGAAAAATGAAGTTGGCGCGCGATCTGAAGAAATAAGTGAAAAGAATCCTAACGTTTCATTAGAAATAAGAAAGCGAGATTCAAAACATTTACCAGAACGTTCGACTCGTAAACGATGTGCACTTTGTAGTACAATAAAAAGGAAGTTCGAACACTCTGGTCTTGTACTGTGTGCAAAGTGCTCCTGTGCTTAGGAAAAAATATGTGTTTTAACAGGTATCATTCATAAACCTATGTGGTACGGTGGGACTATTTGAGCCGCACCCAATATGAACAAATTAAATTAACTATTACTATTTTGTTATATTTCTACATGATGTTACACCTTTATTAATAAAAATGTACCAATTTTATTACATTTAAAACCTGATAAAATTCCTGTGCAACATCGGCAGGTTTCTTAAGATCATTGCCGGGAGTAGTGACTGCATTTATTTATCGGAATGACTTTGATTCTTTTCCTTATCGATTCGAAGGAAGCTATTATTCTTTCTCCACGATTTTCCAGCAGTAAAAGTAAACCCTGTATCTAATTATTGGTCGAAAAGCCCATTATATAAGCTTCCTTTACCTCGTACTATTATATCACAAAACAGATTTCAATTACTATTTAGAAACTTTTATTTTGTTGATAATATGTCTACTGCCCCTGAAAATCGATTTGGAAAAATACTTCAG
>NIJG01000710.1:55361-67270 GCA_002201625.1 Euglossa dilemma | reverse complement strand
ATTTGCATCAAAAGGTGTCACTGACTGTTAACACATTGTTTGGAAATTTTTCTCACAGTTTATCTCGTGTCACTGTTATTTATTTCTTCGGAATTTCATTTAAAATTTATTTCTTATAATAAAGGGGACACAACTTAACGGGTTTTATTAGCTAAATTTTAATTAAAGAATGCATTAACGAAACTGACGCGAAAGAGAAGCGCACTGATCACGAGTTTACTCGTGACCGGTCAACAATGCGTTGAATGAATGAAATGAAATGGAAAACACTTGAACTACCAAAGGGGTGCAAATGACTCTTTTCAGATATTTTATTTTTCCAATTTCTGAGGACATACGAACTGTTTTTGAGAAAATTTTTGACTGGTTGAATTCGGATCAAAACAATGCTTTTGAGAAAATTTTTGCCTACTTTGATTCGAATCGAAACGTAATTGTGAGTAGTTATTCGTTACGAACTGTTTTCGAGAAAATTTTTGACTACTTTGATTCGGATCGAAACACAGTTATAAGTAGTTATTTATTACGAACTGTTTTTGAGAAAATTTTTGACTATTTTGGTTCGGATCAAAACACTGCTTTTGACCAGATTTTTCCCTTCCTTGATTCGGATCGAAACGCAATTGTGAGTAGTTAATCGTTCCGAACTGTTTTTGAGAAAATTTTTAATTACTTTGATTCGAATCGAAACACTGCTTGCGACAAAATTTTTGCCTACTTTGATTCGGATTGAAACACTGTTTTTGAGAAAATTTTTGACTACTTTGGTTCGGACCGAAACACAATTGTGAGTGGTTATTCATTAGGAACTGTTTTTGTGAAAATTTTTGACTTCTTTGATTCGGATCGAAATACTGCTTTTGATAAGATTTTTGCCTACTTTGACTCGGACCGAAACACAATTGTGAGTAATTATTCCTTACGAACTGTCTTTGAGAAAATATTGAACTACTTTGATTCGGATCGGAACACAATTGTAAGTAGTTATTCGTTACGAACTGTTTTTGAGAAAATTTTGGACTACTTTGATTCGGATCGAAACACTGCTTTTGACAAGATTTTTGCTATTTGATTCGAATCGAAACGTAATTGTGAGTAGTTATGCGTTACGAAGTGTTTTTGAGAAAATATTTAACTACTTTGATTCGAATCGAAACATTGCTTTTGTGAAAATTTTTGCTACTTTGATTCGGATCAAAACACAATTGTGAGTAGTTATTCGTTACGAACTGTTTTTGAGAAAATTTTTGCCTATTTTCATTCGGATCGAAATACAATTGTGAATAGCTGCTCATTACGAACTGTTTTTGAGAACATTTTTGCCTACTTTGATTCGAATCGAAACACAGTTGCGAGTAGTTATTTATTACGAACTGTTTTTGAGAAAATTTTTGCCTTTTTGAATCGAAACAAAATTGTAAGTAGTTATTCATCTTCCTCGTACCACTGGGATTATCTTCCTCCGTGAAAAATATATTTAGATACTCGTTATAGGTCGGTAGTTCTGGCGTTAAGAAATCTCTGAATCAGGCTGTCCTGGTCATTTCCGGCATCGACCGGGTCAATCACTCGGGTATTTACGCGCAATAATTTGCAACCTGACTATATATATCTCTCTCTCAAGTTCTACCTCTGGAAGTTCGACGTTTGCAAGGCAGTTTTATAGAAGATAACGCGATAACCGTAATGCCAGAGTGTATTAGAGCGCCGGATGTACGGGGGGAGTGACTTGGCTCAATAAATCGGTAATTCAGACTTCCCTTGCCAGGGAATCAATGCCTCTGTAATCGAAGGTTCGAGCAACTGCTGTATTCACGGTTTTGCGGGGTACAACAGAACAACCCGGGTTATTCGAAAGAAAAACTTGATTCTCTAAACCGGCAATAATACGAAAATTACTTCCTTGGTTTAATCGTGAGGTCATCTGACGATACTCGATATCCTGATCTATTAATAAAGTAGAAATCCATTCGGAAACTTTAACCGTCTGCTCCGATATTACACGTGATTTTTGGAAACGAAGNAATTATCAATGATGACTTGAATAGAAAAAGAGATATGGAAAATAGAAAATTAACAAAGGAGGGATAGATCTCGGAAATATTTCTTATCGCGTATTCATTTAACAACGATTACTTTGTTTCGTTTCATGTAGAAAATAGAAAATTAACAAAGGAAGGATAGGTCTGTGAAATATTTCTTATCGCGTATTTAATTATCAACGAGTATTTCGTTCCGCTTTAAATAGAAAATAGAAAATTAACAAACGAAGGATGGATGTTGGAAATATTTCTTATCGGGCATTGAATTATCAATGATGACTTGAATAGAAAAAGAGATATGGAAAATAGAAAATTAACAAAGGAGGGATAGATCTCGGAAATATTTCTTATCGCGTATTCATTTAACAACGATTACTTTGTTTCGTTTCATGTAGAAAATAGAAAATTAACAAAGGAAGGATAGGTCTGTGAAATATTTCTTATCGCGTATTTAATTATCAACGAGTATTTCGTTCCGCTTTAAATAGAAAATAGAAAATTAACAAACGAAGGATGGATGTTGGAAATATTTCTTATCGGGCATTGAATTATCAATGATGACTTGAATAGAAAAAGAGATATGGAAAATAGAAAATTAACAAAGGAGGGATAGATCTCGGAAATATTTCTTATCGCGTATTCATTTAACAACGATTACTTTGTTTCGTTTCATGTAGAAAATAGAAAATTAACAAAGGAAGGATAGGTCTGTGAAATATTTCTTATCGCGTATTTAATTATCAACGAGTATTTCGTTCCGCTTTAAATAGAAAATAGAAAATTAACAAACGAAGGATGGATGTTGGAAATATTTCTTATCGGGCATTGAATTATCAATGATGACTTGAATAGAAAAAGAGATATGGAAAATAGAAAATTAACAAAGGAGGGATAGATCTCGGAAATATTTCTTATCGCGTATTCATTTAACAACGATTACTTTGTTTCGTTTCATGTAGAAAATAGAAAATTAACAAAGGAAGGATAGGTCTGTGAAATATTTCTTATCGCGTATTTAATTATCAACGAGTATTTCGTTCCGCTTTAAATAGAAAATAGAAAATTAACAAACGAAGGATGGATGTTGGAAATATTTCTTATCGGGCATTGAATTATCAATGATGACTTGAATAGAAAAAGAGATATGGAAAATAGAAAATTAACAAAGGAGGGATAGATCTCGGAAATATTTCTTATCGCGTATTCATTTAACAACGATTACTTTGTTTCGTTTCATGTAGAAAATAGAAAATTAACAAAGGAAGGATAGGTCTGTGAAATATTTCTTATCGCGTATTTAATTATCAACGAGTATTTCGTTCCGCTTTAAATAGAAAATAGAAAATTAACAAACGAAGGATGGATGTTGGAAATATTTCTTATCGGGCATTGAATTATCAATGATGACTTGAATAGAAAAAGAGATATGGAAAATAGAAAATTAACAAAGGAGGGATAGATCTCGGAAATATTTCTTATCGCGTATTCATTTAACAACGATTACTTTGTTTCGTTTCATGTAGAAAATAGAAAATTAACAAAGGAAGGATAGGTCTGTGAAATATTTCTTATCGCGTATTTAATTATCAACGAGTATTTCGTTCCGCTTTAAATAGAAAATAGAAAATTAACAAACGAAGGATGGATGTTGGAAATATTTCTTATCGGGCATTGAATTATCAATGATGACTTGAATAGAAAAAGAGATATGGAAAATAGAAAATTAACAAAGGAGGGATAGATCTCGGAAATATTTCTTATCGCGTATTCATTTAACAACGATTACTTTGTTTCGTTTCATGTAGAAAATAGAAAATTAACAAAGGAAGGATAGGTCTGTGAAATATTTCTTATCGCGTATTTAATTATCAACGAGTATTTCGTTCCGCTTTAAATAGAAAATAGAAAATTAACAAACGAAGGATGGATGTTGGAAATATTTCTTATCGGGCATTGAATTATCAATGATGACTTGAATAGAAAAAGAGATATGGAAAATAGAAAATTAACAAAGGAGGGATAGATCTCGGAAATATTTCTTATCGCGTATTCATTTAACAACGATTACTTTGTTTCGTTTCATGTAGAAAATAGAAAATTAACAAAGGAAGGATAGGTCTGTGAAATATTTCTTATCGCGTATTTAATTATCAACGAGTATTTCGTTCCGCTTTAAATAGAAAATAGAAAATTAACAAACGAAGGATGGATGTTGGAAATATTTCTTATCGGGCATTGAATTATCAATGATGACTTGAATAGAAAAAGAGATATGGAAAATAGAAAATTAACAAAGGAGGGATAGATCTCGGAAATATTTCTTATCGCGTATTCATTTAACAACGATTACTTTGTTTCGTTTCATGTAGAAAATAGAAAATTAACAAAGGAAGGATAGGTCTGTGAAATATTTCTTATCGCGTATTTAATTATCAACGAGTATTTCGTTCCGCTTTAAATAGAAAATAGAAAATTAACAAACGAAGGATGGATGTTGGAAATATTTCTTATCGGGCATTGAATTATCAATGATGACTTGAATAGAAAAAGAGATATGGAAAATAGAAAATTAACAAAGGAGGGATAGATCTCGGAAATATTTCTTATCGCGTATTCATTTAACAACGATTACTTTGTTTCGTTTCATGTAGAAAATAGAAAATTAACAAAGGAAGGATAGGTCTGTGAAATATTTCTTATCGCGTATTTAATTATCAACGAGTATTTCGTTCCGCTTTAAATAGAAAATAGAAAATTAACAAACGAAGGATGGATGTTGGAAATATTTCTTATCGGGCATTGAATTATCAATGATGACTTGAATAGAAAAAGAGATATGGAAAATAGAAAATTAACAAAGGAGGGATAGATCTCGGAAATATTTCTTATCGCGTATTCATTTAACAACGATTACTTTGTTTCGTTTCATGTAGAAAATAGAAAATTAACAAAGGAAGGATAGGTCTGTGAAATATTTCTTATCGCGTATTTAATTATCAACGAGTATTTCGTTCCGCTTTAAATAGAAAATAGAAAATTAACAAACGAAGGATGGATGTTGGAAATATTTCTTATCGGGCATTGAATTATCAATGATGACTTGAATAGAAAAAGAGATATGGAAAATAGAAAATTAACAAAGGAGGGATAGATCTCGGAAATATTTCTTATCGCGTATTCATTTAACAACGATTACTTTGTTTCGTTTCATGTAGAAAATAGAAAATTAACAAAGGAAGGATAGGTCTGTGAAATATTTCTTATCGCGTATTTAATTATCAACGAGTATTTCGTTCCGCTTTAAATAGAAAATAGAAAATTAACAAACGAAGGATGGATGTTGGAAATATTTCTTATCGGGCATTGAATTATCAATGATGACTTGAATAGAAAAAGAGATATGGAAAATAGAAAATTAACAAAGGAGGGATAGATCTCGGAAATATTTCTTATCGCGTATTCATTTAACAACGATTACTTTGTTTCGTTTCATGTAGAAAATAGAAAATTAACAAAGGAAGGATAGGTCTGTGAAATATTTCTTATCGCGTATTTAATTATCAACGAGTATTTCGTTCCGCTTTAAATAGAAAATAGAAAATTAACAAACGAAGGATGGATGTTGGAAATATTTCTTATCGGGCATTGAATTATCAATGATGACTTGAATAGAAAAAGAGATATGGAAAATAGAAAATTAACAAAGGAGGGATAGATCTCGGAAATATTTCTTATCGCGTATTCATTTAACAACGATTACTTTGTTTCGTTTCATGTAGAAAATAGAAAATTAACAAAGGAAGGATAGGTCTGTGAAATATTTCTTATCGCGTATTTAATTATCAACGAGTATTTCGTTCCGCTTTAAATAGAAAATAGAAAATTAACAAACGAAGGATGGATGTTGGAAATATTTCTTATCGGGCATTGAATTATCAATGATGACTTGAATAGAAAAAGAGATATGGAAAATAGAAAATTAACAAAGGAGGGATAGATCTCGGAAATATTTCTTATCGCGTATTCATTTAACAACGATTACTTTGTTTCGTTTCATGTAGAAAATAGAAAATTAACAAAGGAAGGATAGGTCTGTGAAATATTTCTTATCGCGTATTTAATTATCAACGAGTATTTCGTTCCGCTTTAAATAGAAAATAGAAAATTAACAAACGAAGGATGGATGTTGGAAATATTTCTTATCGGGCATTGAATTATCAATGATGACTTGAATAGAAAAAGAGATATGGAAAATAGAAAATTAACAAAGGAGGGATAGATCTCGGAAATATTTCTTATCGCGTATTCATTTAACAACGATTACTTTGTTTCGTTTCATGTAGAAAATAGAAAATTAACAAAGGAAGGATAGGTCTGTGAAATATTTCTTATCGCGTATTTAATTATCAACGAGTATTTCGTTCCGCTTTAAATAGAAAATAGAAAATTAACAAACGAAGGATGGATGTTGGAAATATTTCTTATCGGGCATTGAATTATCAATGATGACTTGAATAGAAAAAGAGATATGGAAAATAGAAAATTAACAAAGGAGGGATAGATCTCGGAAATATTTCTTATCGCGTATTCATTTAACAACGATTACTTTGTTTCGTTTCATGTAGAAAATAGAAAATTAACAAAGGAAGGATAGGTCTGTGAAATATTTCTTATCGCGTATTTAATTATCAACGAGTATTTCGTTCCGCTTTAAATAGAAAATAGAAAATTAACAAACGAAGGATGGATGTTGGAAATATTTCTTATCGGGCATTGAATTATCAATGATGACTTGAATAGAAAAAGAGATATGGAAAATAGAAAATTAACAAAGGAGGGATAGATCTCGGAAATATTTCTTATCGCGTATTCATTTAACAACGATTACTTTGTTTCGTTTCATGTAGAAAATAGAAAATTAACAAAGGAAGGATAGGTCTGTGAAATATTTCTTATCGCGTATTTAATTATCAACGAGTATTTCGTTCCGCTTTAAATAGAAAATAGAAAATTAACAAACGAAGGATGGATGTTGGAAATATTTCTTATCGGGCATTGAATTATCAATGATGACTTGAATAGAAAAAGAGATATGGAAAATAGAAAATTAACAAAGGAGGGATAGATCTCGGAAATATTTCTTATCGCGTATTCATTTAACAACGATTACTTTGTTTCGTTTCATGTAGAAAATAGAAAATTAACAAAGGAAGGATAGGTCTGTGAAATATTTCTTATCGCGTATTTAATTATCAACGANTCGCAGGGTGGGAAAAGGACGGGGTTCCGGGATAACGAGTCGGGTAACCGTTCCAACGGATATTTCTCTGTCTTTCATCGCGCAAAAACCGCGGTCTAAAAGGAGGAACTAACGATCGAGGATCCAGGAACGCGGAAGCTCCGGAGGATCGCGTGTTTCTGACGGATATCTTGCTTTTCACTTTAGGCGGCTTAACAAGCTTAACAGGCGAGGCGAGCATTGATCTTGATAAGTGGCTAATCGGCCGGAGATACACCTAGCTTTTACCGACGACTCTCTGGTGAACCTCGAGGATCGTCTACGCGGAAACGTGGCGAACCTGGAGGACTCGATGTGTCTTGGTGACGCGTAGAATCGATGTAGATTTTTGGTACCATCTTTCTTGTTGTGGTCGATTCTCGGTGGTCGGCTGGTTCTTCTGAGAAGTGACAAACGAAGGATAGATGTTGGAAATATTTCTTATCGGGAATTGAATTTTCAATGATGACTTGAATAGAAAAAGGGATATGGAAAATAGAAAATTAACAAAGGAGGAATTGGGCTCTGAAATATTTCTTATCGCGTATTTAATTATCAACGAGTATTTCGTTCCGCTTTAAATAGAAAATAGAAAATTAACAAACGAAGGATGGATGTTGGAAATATTTCTTATCGGGCATTGAATTATCAATGATGACTTGAATAGAAAAAGAGATATGGAAAATAGAAAATTAACAAAGGAGGGATAGATCTCGGAAATATTTCTTATCGCGTATTCATTTAACAACGATTACTTTGTTTCGTTTCATGTAGAAAATAGAAAATTAACAAAGGAAGGATAGGTCTGTGAAATATTTCTTATCGCGTATTTAATTATCAACGAGTATTTCGTTCCGCTTTAAATAGAAAATAGAAAATTAACAAACGAAGGATGGATGTTGGAAATATTTCTTATCGGGCATTGAATTATCAATGATGACTTGAATAGAAAAAGAGATATGGAAAATAGAAAATTAACAAAGGAGGGATAGATCTCGGAAATATTTCTTATCGCGTATTCATTTAACAACGATTACTTTGTTTCGTTTCATGTAGAAAATAGAAAATTAACAAAGGAAGGATAGGTCTGTGAAATATTTCTTATCGCGTATTTAATTATCAACGAGTATTTCGTTCCGCTTTAAATAGAAAATAGAAAATTAACAAACGAAGGATGGATGTTGGAAATATTTCTTATCGGGCATTGAATTATCAATGATGACTTGAATAGAAAAAGAGATATGGAAAATAGAAAATTAACAAAGGAGGGATAGATCTCGGAAATATTTCTTATCGCGTATTCATTTAACAACGATTACTTTGTTTCGTTTCATGTAGAAAATAGAAAATTAACAAAGGAAGGATAGGTCTGTGAAATATTTCTTATCGCGTATTTAATTATCAACGAGTATTTCGTTCCGCTTTAAATAGAAAATAGAAAATTAACAAACGAAGGATGGATGTTGGAAATATTTCTTATCGGGCATTGAATTATCAATGATGACTTGAATAGAAAAAGAGATATGGAAAATAGAAAATTAACAAAGGAGGGATAGATCTCGGAAATATTTCTTATCGCGTATTCATTTAACAACGATTACTTTGTTTCGTTTCATGTAGAAAATAGAAAATTAACAAAGGAAGGATAGGTCTGTGAAATATTTCTTATCGCGTATTTAATTATCAACGAGTATTTCGTTCCGCTTTAAATAGAAAATAGAAAATTAACAAACGAAGGATGGATGTTGGAAATATTTCTTATCGGGCATTGAATTATCAATGATGACTTGAATAGAAAAAGAGATATGGAAAATAGAAAATTAACAAAGGAGGGATAGATCTCGGAAATATTTCTTATCGCGTATTCATTTAACAACGATTACTTTGTTTCGTTTCATGTAGAAAATAGAAAATTAACAAAGGAAGGATAGGTCTGTGAAATATTTCTTATCGCGTATTTAATTATCAACGAGTATTTCGTTCCGCTTTAAATAGAAAATAGAAAATTAACAAACGAAGGATGGATGTTGGAAATATTTCTTATCGGGCATTGAATTATCAATGATGACTTGAATAGAAAAAGAGATATGGAAAATAGAAAATTAACAAAGGAGGGATAGATCTCGGAAATATTTCTTATCGCGTATTCATTTAACAACGATTACTTTGTTTCGTTTCATGTAGAAAATAGAAAATTAACAAAGGAAGGATAGGTCTGTGAAATATTTCTTATCGCGTATTTAATTATCAACGAGTATTTCGTTCCGCTTTAAATAGAAAATAGAAAATTAACAAACGAAGGATGGATGTTGGAAATATTTCTTATCGGGCATTGAATTATCAATGATGACTTGAATAGAAAAAGAGATATGGAAAATAGAAAATTAACAAAGGAGGGATAGATCTCGGAAATATTTCTTATCGCGTATTCATTTAACAACGATTACTTTGTTTCGTTTCATGTAGAAAATAGAAAATTAACAAAGGAAGGATAGGTCTGTGAAATATTTCTTATCGCGTATTTAATTATCAACGAGTATTTCGTTCCGCTTTAAATAGAAAATAGAAAATTAACAAACGAAGGATGGATGTTGGAAATATTTCTTATCGGGCATTGAATTATCAATGATGACTTGAATAGAAAAAGAGATATGGAAAATAGAAAATTAACAAAGGAGGGATAGATCTCGGAAATATTTCTTATCGCGTATTCATTTAACAACGATTACTTTGTTTCGTTTCATGTAGAAAATAGAAAATTAACAAAGGAAGGATAGGTCTGTGAAATATTTCTTATCGCGTATTTAATTATCAACGAGTATTTCGTTCCGCTTTAAATAGAAAATAGAAAATTAACAAACGAAGGATGGATGTTGGAAATATTTCTTATCGGGCATTGAATTATCAATGATGACTTGAATAGAAAAAGAGATATGGAAAATAGAAAATTAACAAAGGAGGGATAGATCTCGGAAATATTTCTTATCGCGTATTCATTTAACAACGATTACTTTGTTTCGTTTCATGTAGAAAATAGAAAATTAACAAAGGAAGGATAGGTCTGTGAAATATTTCTTATCGCGTATTTAATTATCAACGAGTATTTCGTTCCGCTTTAAATAGAAAATAGAAAATTAACAAACGAAGGATGGATGTTGGAAATATTTCTTATCGGGCATTGAATTATCAATGATGACTTGAATAGAAAAAGAGATATGGAAAATAGAAAATTAACAAAGGAGGGATAGATCTCGGAAATATTTCTTATCGCGTATTCATTTAACAACGATTACTTTGTTTCGTTTCATGTAGAAAATAGAAAATTAACAAAGGAAGGATAGGTCTGTGAAATATTTCTTATCGCGTATTTANTCGTTACAGAGAAATAGTAATTCGAATATCTTCTACCATAAAGTTAACGATATTTTTCAAAAGATTAATAAGAAATCCTATGAGAACTAAGACGTGGAATTGTTTTATCTCGACATTCCACGCATCGGTGGGTAATTTTAAATTTGATATATCAATAAATATCGATCTTTAGAATTTGATTAAATGGCGCCGGATTTTTGGCGTCATTTAATCAAATTTTAGAGATCAGTGTTAATTAATATATCAAATTTAAAATAATTCCACGTTTTCATTTCTATACAATTTCTTATCTACCATTCTAAAAATATCGTTGACTTAATAACAGAGAAATCTTCTTCGAATTACTATTTTTCTTTATCAAAAAAGAAAAAAAAATCATAGAGTGTAAAGGGTTAAACCCTGCGAAAGATTCATCTTTCGATATCACACATTACCAAAGATAATACCAATTCCTTCACTTATGTATCTAGCATAAAATTTCCGCTCGATGCAGCGTTCAACTTCGTGTCTTTGCTCGGTAGAAAGTAGCGTTCGACTTTTTACGATATCGTGACATTACATTCAAGGACACGGTGCCTCGTCAGCGAGAAATACGCGAGATGCATCATTTTCATCGCGTTCGCAACCGAGCAGAGGCAAACTCGAATTTTCTAAAAGTTTCTCTAGCAGGCATAATACTCTTTCCGATTAAACGCTCGCTCGGAGGCTCTCCAGCCTTCTAAAATCTCTCCTCCGGTCTCTGTTTTCTGTCAAACTCCGATCTACCTACACACCACCCTTAGAAACACGCCAACCCTTAGGACACGTGCATGTTGCAGCCACGACAATCACCAGTCAGCCACTTTGCCTCCAGGCAGGTTTCAAACCCTTAACGACACAGAGACCAAAGCTAAACGATCCATTAGCAAGTTTACCAAGTTTCCGACAATCTTTTCAACGGAATTAACGCGTGTTTTCATTCCGTATCTCGTATCTTTTATTTTCTTTTTGTAATTGTTATAGTATAAAATAAAATGAAGGATACGGAGACGATTTCAATCATCTACGTTATCTTTGTTTGTCACCGCTTGTCTTTTGTTTAACACTAGGTTTACGAGAGTTTTTTGTATATCTATTTCTACGGATACCCGTCGAAAAACAGATATTTTCTTTAAAAAATAAACGATGGGTTTAATTTGAAAACAATCGCAATATTAACAGACTTAATAAAAGTTAAT
>NIJG01000708.1:70908-82140 GCA_002201625.1 Euglossa dilemma | reverse complement strand
ATTTGGAAAATTTTTGTTACAATTAAATTTAATAGCACTGTCATTACAAAATACATAGCTATTACTACTAACAGAAATTTTATCGAAGCATAATAATACTTTTTATTTTCGCCACACTGTATAATTTTCCTTCCATTCCTCCTTCATAGTTAATCAAATAACTATGAATAAACAAATAAAGCAAAAACTTAATTTATGTCCCTTTTCCTATTGGTAAAAGTATCGAGTCTTTTACTGTAATCTATAATTCAATCCTAAAAATATTTCTACGACTTTAATTTCGAATCTCCTTTTTTGTTGCACCACGTAATTAATTTTCAATAAATAATTCTTTATCCTATACTCTGCAAATAACTCGAAAGTTAAACGAATACACCTGTTCCCATTGATGTAAATTTCGATACTATTTACTCTACTTTCTATTTTCACAGTAGATGATCTATTAATAAATTATTTATTTCTCTATACTTTGCGAATAACTCAAAAGTCTAATGAATACACCTGTTCCCTCTGATAAAAATTTCGAAACTTCAACTCCAATCTATAATCCGTGGTAACAAATGCTTCTGCGACTTTAATTTCTAGTCTCCTAACTCCGCATCCAATTTTTCCTGCATTATATGATTATTTTTCAATAAATAATAAATTTCCCTCTATAATTTGCAAATAACTCGAAAGTTCGATTAATATACCTGTCCCTATCGACGTAAATTTCGATACTGTTCACTCTACTTTCTATTTTCGCTGCACCGGACGATTATCTTCCAATAAATTACCTCTTCCTCCATAGTTTACAAATAACTCGAAAGTTTAATTAATGCACCTGCTCTCGTTGATAAGAATTGCGGAACCTCCGCTCTGGAAGAATAATAATCGCTGGGAGCCAGTAATTGGAGATACATATATGCTCCTGTGACTTACTACATCGAACCGGTACGAACCACCGATTCGTTGATAAGACACTGGCTGAACTCGCGAGGAAAATAACAGAAAGTATGCAAACGAAGCTTCTGACAGTTCAATAGCGGCCGTTTCGTTGTTTCGCTCTCTTAACAATTTATACCAGTTTGACATAGAGCTCTGCTCGCGCGACTTATCATCGCTTACTCGCTCCGTACTAACAATCGTACTACCTCCGCCACGCTGATCGATCGTTAAGTTTGTCTGGACATGAATTATGGTTAAAGTTATAAGATTCAGGATTTGATCGAACATTCCCCGTTTACTTTCGTGATATCGTTAGCTCGATCGTCGACGCTAGTTAGGACCGAAAGCGGAATTATCTATTTAAACGAGAAATCGATCTTCGATATTGTCGTTTCCGAGTACCAATCGATAACCGTGTGTCGGGGTTCTATTGAGAGATAGCTCGCGCCACTTTGTATATACACGCGCAGGGACTAATATAGTTGCTAGCAATGGAAATAATTTTTCCGCAAATTTTCCCGCACCGAAAATTCCTATCTGGGTCGAATGAAATTTATTTTATTTATTTTTCACTTTGCGTTTAGTAATTACTTGGTATATTACCGATTTATAGCATCCCGTAATTCGTGGGGTATAGTATCGAATATATCACTATGATACTGTAGTAGAGAAGTAATTTAGAAATATAAAAATATAGAAATATAGATATATACAAGTATAGGAATTTGGAAATGTAGAAATGTAAAAATATATAAATACAAAAATATAGAAATATAGAAATATAGAAATATGGAAATTTGGATATGTACGAATATAGTAATCTAGAAATACGTAAATGTAGAAGTGAAAAATATAGAAATAGAAAAATATAGAAATATAGAAATATGGAAATTTGGATATGTACGAGTAGAATACAATCTAGGAATATGGAAGTATAGCATTATGGAAATGCAGAAATGTAAAAATATAAAAATACTAAAATAAAATAATAGGATAATGTAACGATCATTAATGTGGAATTATAACAATATAATAATATAGTAATATAATAACGCGGTGTATATTTCGGATATATTATTTAAAATATTATCTGTATATATTATTTGCAAAATTTTCCAACGCAGTAACTCAAACTATAACGATATAGCAAGGTATAAATGCATGTAATAAAGTCATCATTCTTCATGCCATATTTAAATAAAAGACAAGTATTTTCCTTTTTTACAGTTATATGCGATATCGCGTGTTGCAAACTAATTTGCTCTACATTGTAATCATACTAAACTCGATGTAACTAGTTTAGCTACCAAATTCCTTCTGGTCTAACGTTTTCTCTCCTGATTATTGACCATCCGATTGAAAATGCCTAAAATTATACACTTTCACTTTTTATCGGTTTTCGTGCTATTTAGACGGCCAAAGAAAATATCTTTTGACTCTTTTTAACAACCTACACCTATAGTCCCCGAGGTAATTTATCACCTGGCAATAACCCATACACCAAGGCGATCAGGCTCGCGTGCAGGTGACCTGCACGTGGTCTGCAATCAGCCTCGTCATAACCGATTCAATCGATATTTATTATTAGAAAAATCCAAAAAGCACACACCTCGCAATTTTCCACTTCCATCCCGAAATCTCATTCTCGCAAACATAATTCATAAGACGATTTTTTTACGTCAATCTAACAGAACTGCTTCAGAATGCTTGGAAGACAATTGTAGATCCTGGTTCCAGAGAAAATCAAATACAAATACCACGAATTGCTCTAGAAGTATAATAAAAGCTAACATTCTATTGTTAACAACAAAACTATTTTTTCACTGTTAACAACAAAATCCACAAGACGTTTTTATTACGTCAACCTAATAGAAATGCTTCAGAATGCTTGGAAAACTGTTGTAGATCCTGGTTCCAGAGAAAATCAAATACAAATACCACGAATTGCTCTAGATGTCTAATAAAAGCTAACATTTTATTCTTAACAATGAAACTATTTTTTCACTGTTAACAACAAAATCCATAAGACGTTTTTATTACGTCAACCTAATAGAACTGCTTCAAAATGCTTGGAAAACTGTTGTAGATCCTGGTTCCAGAGAAAATCAAGTACAAATACCACGAATTGCTCTAGAAGTCTAATAAAAGTTAAAATTTTATTGTTAACAATGAAACTATTTTTTCACTGTTAACAACAAAATCCACAAGACGTTTTTATTACGTCAACCTAATAGAACTGCTTCAAAATGCTTGGAAAACTGTTGTAGATCCTGGTTCCAGAGAAAATCAAATACAAATACCACGAATTGCTCTAGGACTCTAATAAATGCCAACATTTTGTTAAAGTAGTACACGGTACATTAATATGTACATCTCAGGGCCGTACCTAAATATTTATTTCTAAACATTTACCTGAGAGAATATTTTCTAAAGATTTCATTGAAAGACTCTGCATATCTTTCATTCAGGGTTAGACCAATGACAATCTGAAAGAGTTTGAATATGTAATAGAAAATACAACTATAGTTGTACCCATTTCAGTGTTCACAGTTCAGGGTCGTACCTACATATTTATTACTGGACATTTCTTTATAAGAATGTCTCCTGTGAATTTCATTAAAAGACTCTTCTTCCATTCGGGGTTAGACTAATCACAATTTTAAGGATTTAGAATCTCTAATAAAAATATAACTGTAGTAGTATAAGCTTTATAGTGTTTACAGTTCAGACTCGTAACGTATTTATTATTTGTTTATATCTGGACATTCCAAATGAGTGGCTTTTGATAATCTGGTTGAAGAAACGTGGATTTGATAGAATCACGAGTGTGAGAAAGACCCAGATATCTGAACACAATCTCCTGATTAATAACAGATTAATTCCCTCATTGTTAATTGTTCATTAATTAACACGACTAACTGAATTCTGTGAACCCAGTTTCTAGAATTGGTGGGGATAATAGTGGATGCGAAAGTAGGTAGAAATGCGGATGTTTATGTGGGCAGTACTCTAGTACAGAACTCTAAAACAATGATTTTCAATTACTATGCAGCTGCTTATTATTGACTCGTAATAATTTTGAACTATTTACCAAAGATTTTTATTCCTTTTTCCTTAGATTGTTAAACATAAAACTGATAATATCAAATGCAGCAGCATCTATACAATATATTCAAAATTATCTATCCTATCTTATATAAATTATTATTAATTTATAAAAATTAATTATTAAATTATTATAAATTATCTCTTATCTTTTTATGGCGGATTAGTGAAAATGTATTTTTCAACGTATCACAGAATTTTAACAATTACCTTATGTATGCCATGTGAATCGAAGAGAGGCGAGGATTATTATAAAAGTACAAAAGAATTGCATCAAGCATCGAAGAAAAATCCAACGAATGTCTGACGTAACCTGAGACAGCTCTGTTATTTAAATGTATTACACGTATATAGCACATATTCTTGGACAGCAATAATACCAGATGGACATGGGTCAGACAGCTGGTAACACCTACAGTCCTAAGGTCCGTGAACATTAGTCAGACCAGAGAAAAGAGTCATGAACTGCATATGTTACCGGTTTTAATCACGCGTAGTTTATCTAAATGTTTTTCCAAAAAATTTCTAAAAGTATTTTATCTAAAATCCATTTCATACCATTGCCAATATTGCGTACATTATTATCCAGACTCGACGAATAAACCGTTTACACGATTTGAAATTGTTCGAATTCGTGGAATCTGGCGTGATAATTATTTAATATGTGCAATAATGTAACGTTGTTTTGAAGAATGAAAAAATTAACGGTGCACTTTGTGTATAGTATGTCTGTCGATCTATCAAGAACTCAACTTGCGACACTCTCCTTTTCATAGAACAATAATTTATTCGCAGAATCATGGACGCATCTGAAAGGGTTGAAACTGACCTTTCGCATAATTTGCATCATAACAACATGTTCACCTTCGCAGACGCACTTTGTGATGGCGGTAAAAACACGACCAATAGTCGTAATACAGATCCACCTCCAGTGAACATTCATCATTCTCCAACAGCTAATCATATCGCGCTAGATCGTGCATATGTATTTAGACAAATTCATAACTGTTTTTATATGATTAATTCCACGATTATTTTACAGTGTACATTCGTGTATCAATGTGTGCTATTTGTGAAAAATATGTACTCTATACACAGCCACAAATATGACTGTAGATCTCAATCTAGCAATCTATCTGAAAATTTTGACAGATTTTTAATTACTTTTACACAACATATTTTAAATTATATATTACTTTAAAAAATTCAAAGCAAACCACATTACGATAGAATTTATATCGTAATACACGCAAGAAAATTTTTATAGATTTTTAATTATTTTTAACGGGATGTTACAAAATTATTTTAATGAATACATTTGAGAATTACATAAAATAAGATATATATTATTTATAAAAGTATATTCGCTGAGTACACAGACAATATATGACAATAGAACTGACATACTAGACATACATAATTTAAAGTTGATTTTTTCGAAACCAAAGCTTCGAATAAAAAAATTTTATTCTTTCATTCGATTCGTTTCTGCGCGTAGAATCACCCCCTTTCCAATTATACTACAGTTATTGGGACACCCTGTATGTATGCATAAGAAAATTTACATGAAATATTTTAGAAATATTTTAAATCTGAGCATTCATGCATTTTACTCGATAAACAACCTGTCATATAATCGCAAAAATTTCGAAACAGATTTTAAAATTGTTTTGCAGTCAATTAAATATCGTACTCGATAAACTAATCGAAAAAATTCATATGTAATACACACATATATTTAAAATTAATCAATTTGACAAGAGACGCTTTAACACTACTATAGAATGATTTAAATGCACATATAAGTACTCATATATACTCACTTTTCGACACATCATTTCCGCATAATTCGACATGGTCAAATTTCGAACGTTTTTACAAGCTTCTCGCTGCTCTCACTTTCCATGGAAATTAACCATCAACTCTGTAACGAGCAGCTATATCTACTCAGACACCGATCCCTGTCCCACGGAGAAGAGGCTCGAGTAACATAACGTGTCTTAAACGTCTGTGTAGATCGGCAATAACGAACTAAATGGATGATGCCGTGTTAAGAAAATTATAAAATTGACGTTCGAGCGTTTTTGTTCGTTTGCAGAAACGCCGCCTCGTTATATGGTCTTTAACGATTTGAACGTTCAATCCGTGTTACGAGGCGCACGTGAAACAATGACTCGTGACCCTAATTTGTCAGCGTTTTTCTTAACAAGCAGGAACTTATTATTAGCCCACTTGCGAGAGAAGCCATTGAAAATCAGCGTGTCACTTTTTTACGCCACGGGATTCGCCTGGTGTTCGGCAGAGCTTAGGGCACATTCGACAATTACGCGAAGGAACAGTCTCGAAGTCGTTTGAATCATTGTCCGTTGCACCTTGTCGGTCGTTCGCAAGATGGAACATTATTGCGGCTGAGATTATTATCCTTGCTTGTTGAACATAATTCGTTCGTGTGTTTCGAAAGACTCGGCGATCCTCCCGAGCAACTGTATACGTTTTATATTGCCTAACGCACGGATACGAGTGCTCCAGTCTAACTCATAACGCGCAGCATTCCCGGGTCACTTTCGTGATCGTGCATCAACGTCATGTATATTCCGTTGTTTCGAGATCAGCGAGCGAGCAGCCGAAATGGAAATAAATCCCTTCCTTTTTTGGTTACTTTGACAAATAGAGCCGGCGCTCAGTTTCAGTAGCTGTAGCCGTGCTGTGGCGCTAATTAACACGGGTTACGCAACTCTCTCTCTTATCTGCTGAAATCTGGCTTAGAGATTATTGTAATGGTAATCGGTTTACGCGTTTATCGCGATGGATCAAGTGTGGGTAATGTGGGAGGTATATGGAATATTTCTCTATTTGCTACGTACGATATACGGGGTATTGGAAATAGTATGGAATATACGTATATCTATTTTATATGGATGTTTCACGTGGGAAATATAATATATTATATCTATATTCTGTGTGGGGAATATTCGTCATTCTGTATAATGGGAGCAAATAAAATATAGAATGTAGTATGGAAAGTATGGAATTGATATTTTATATATATGGAATATGGTATAGAATATATGTTCCATGCGTTATAATACTATAATAGATAGTATAAATTATTTATTTCATATAGGGAATATATTGTAAAATATTTATTCCATACGTAGAAAACATAGTATGTATTAGTATATGTAGAGTATATATTACATATATAGAATATAGAGTATTATATAGATTATATATTGCATATATAGAACTTTATATTCTATATATGTAATATATCATACAGTATTCTATATACAGAATATAATAATTTGTATGGACAAGAAATATTATAAAATATGTATTCTACTTATTTATGATATTGCATATATATATAAATTTATTTTCTGCATATTTTCGGTAGATATTAGATAAATATAATAAGATACTAGTACAATAAAGCAGGTTTTTCTATGAATACAGTAGAATAAATAATATCCTTCATACAGTGTTATTAAAGATTATTTAAAATGCTTTATATAAGTTTCACTAAATTACCGTTTAAATAATATAATAAAACAGTATTTGTTTCAATAATTCTATAATGAAAGGACTTCATTATTCGCACGTCACAAGATAATAATTTAGAATCTCAAGGATTTTTCTTAAACATAATCCTAACTAAACCAAAAAGATTGTACGTTATATATAATTTTATCTACATTTACGGTACACACTAAATGTAACAGATGACAACGAAATTGATTTCAACGTGTCATTCTAGTAAGAATAAAAATACATAGAAGTATACGAAACTTATTTTCACCTGTTTGCTAATGAGGCACGTAAACAAAATTTTAAATTTTATAGGCTGGAAAGGACGCCGAAATTAAATCTCGAAATATTTGTAAAATCATTTTGAACGTGTGAATACTTACATATAAGTAAGTGTAAAATTGAAATAATCGTAAGTATATTTAAAGTGTAAGTATAACATATGTAGTAAAATAATTAATCATACATAAACTGAAACAGTTATAATAATTTATATAAATATAAAATTATTAATAGTAATATTAAAATTTGTTAATTTCGATCTTTTATCTGTAAAATTAGCGTATCGTTTCTTTTGTTAAAATAATAAATTACAAGAACGAGATACCAATCTATTGATAAAAATTCTAACAAGAATAAAAAAACAAAGCTTCATAATCCTTATAATTGTTACTCCTGAAATAAACGTCAATTGATACATTAAATGTTTATATTTTTATAATATATAGTAGCAATTGGATTCCTTCATTTTGTAATAATTAATTCAGTAATCTATATCACAAAACAGAAATATATAAAAAATTTGTCACTCATTGTGAGTGAAATTAATAAATTTAGTTTTTCATGTCGAATATGCTACTTTTAAATTATATTTCTACTATAGTTCATATTTAGTCTCCAACTTGGCTCAACACGCTATAAAACTATACATTCGTTTCATATTAAACCTAAATTTTCAAGTAATTTTGATACATTACTATTAGAACTATTGGCTTACAATGTGTACCTAAATATAAAATTCATAGATAACGATAATGAAAGTGACACAACGAAAATAAGATATGCACGTAACAGCGTTCCTATTCTAATATAAATCAAAGCCAACCTCTTTGATAATAGCTAATTATAATATATTATAATATATTTCTCTTTTGCAAAACTAAAAAGTCCGAAACGAGCCACTTTAACCCGTTTCCAGGGTTAAAATGCTCGTAAATATATCGGGGGAAAAAATTGAAACACCTTTGCTATTAAAACTTGCACACATAAATTCCGATCTCCGCTATCTCCCGGTACACACATCCTGGCGATAACAAAGTGCCATTTAAATCGCTCCTGATCGTTGCCATTTTCTTGTTCGATTGTGACTGAGCATTCTCAGCGTTCTGCCGTTACAATTGCAATTATAAAAATAGCATGAAATTGATGTGAGAAAGAAAAACCTGAACCAGCAGAACTAGGTGCTGCGTCACGACAACCGAGCTCGTGTGATAATCGCTGATGCAATCCACGCGATCGTGCCCATCGTCTCAATGGAGATCGATCGATCTCTCATTGATGCGCGATGCTCCATGTGAAAATCCAACTAAAATCGCACTCGTAACATCTCTCACCGGTTTTTACCCAGTGCGACATCTCCAACGAATCTCTCAGAGAGGACGCGTCTTCTCGATTTACAAACCTAATCTATTTTTCTCGCGACCCGAAGATTCTTCCTGGGAAATGAAGGATGCGGGTAAAAATGGCGGCAATATCCTGAAAATTCTCAAACAAATCTTGCAAAGACAATAGACACTTCTTCTCGTCTTACAAACCTAATCTATTTTTCTCGCGACCCGAAGATTTTTCCTGGGAAACGAAGGATGCGGGTAAAAATGGCGGCAATATCCTGAAAATTCTCTAACAAATCTTTCGAGGATAATAGATACTTCTTCTCGACTTACAAATCTAATTTATTTTTCTGAGGAAATGAAGAATGTCTTGTAACTTTTTGACTGATTCTTTCAAAGACGATTCTTACAATTCGAAGATAGAAAATGAAGAAAGTGCGTGAAAATTTCAAATAGTACATTTCTTCTCGACTTACAAACCTAGTTTATTTTTCTGAGGAAATGAAGAATCTGCGTCAAAATGACGACAATGTCTTGTTACTTCTCCAATGAATCTTTCGAATACGATACTTTTCGATTTACAAACCTAATCTATTTTTCTTACAATTCGAAGATTTTTTCTAGGAAAAGAAAACAGTGCGTGAAAATAACGGTAATATCCTGCAACTTTTCCAAAGAATTTTTCAAATAGGACACTTCTTCTCGACTTACAAACCTAATTTATTTTTTTTTTAGGAAAAATATGACGACAATGTTTTGAAATTTTTCCAATCAATCTTTCAAAGATTTACAAACCTAATCTATTTTTCTTATGATCAGAAGATTTTTCTTATCAAATGAAAACTACAAATCAAAATTGCAGCATTATCTTGAGAATTCTCCAATAAATCTTTCAAAGACGATACGTCTTTCAGATTTACAAACATAATTTATTTTTCTTGCGATACGAAGATTTTTCCTAGGAGATAAAGAATGTGCGTAAAAATGGCGGCAACTTCCTGAAAATTCTCCAACGAATTTTTCGAAGACGACACATCTTCTTAACTTACAAACCTAATTTATTTTTCTCAGGAAATGAAGAATATGTGTCAAAATGGCTGCAATATCTTGCAATTTTTCCAAAGAATCTTTCAAAGACGGTACTATTTCGCGATTTATAAATTTACTCTATTTTTCTCACGATTGGAAGATCTTTCCTAGAAAATGAAGACTATGATTGAAAACGACAGCAACTTCCACGGTCGATTTCACGGTTTCGCGAGTGACACATCACCGTTACGTTCTGCGTTATTCCAACACGACTGGGAGATATTTTTTTGTCATGCAAATGAGAGGTAAATGAAGCTGCTTTGCGATTCCTACGTGCTCGGCCTAGAGCTTGTTCTAATATCTTTCATCGACGTGTAAATAGCACTGATCATTATGTATGCGATGAGATCTCGTTCAAGTACGTTTACATGTATGTATACGTTCGTTGTACAAACTTAAGCGACCTAAGTACGTGTGAGTACATAAGACACCGGTATATCGGTAGAATAATATTATTAATTTTATCGATGACTTATCGTGGAAAGTAACGTTGGAAAATTTGCTTTACGAGTACTTCTGGTATGTATATGTGCATAATGTGTAATCTTTTTATCTGTTATATCGGTTATAGCGGAATTACCGTGGGAAATAACGAGAAGTATTTTCTTAACGAGGAAAAGATTAAATTGGGAAGATTGGAGATAAAAGATTGTGTTTTGAAAAGATGTAAAAAGTCGATGGAAGATATTGTGTAATAGTTATTCTCTTTTTATTGATTATCGTTGGATCTGTTATATTTTAGCTTTCAAATTTATATATTATGATAAATTTGCAATAGAGAGTCAATGAGAAACTTTTTATGAATTGTATTCTATTAAGATGCTAATAAGTGTTAATAAGAAATATGAATTGACTCGTCAACTTAAATATTTCAATTTTGTAATAAAGTAAAATTAAATTGTTGAAATCAAATTATATTTCAGTAATATATCACTAAATTTGGGAAATAATTATTAATATTATAAAAATGCTT
>NIJG01000708.1:28954-39630 GCA_002201625.1 Euglossa dilemma | reverse complement strand
AAATATGTTTATTGTTGTATAACATATGTTTTAGTTTTATATTTATTGAATTTTTGCTCGCATTAAATTTGATATTTTACGATTCGAATATTTTATTAAATGAATATTGCGCTATTTCCATTTCCGTTGATCGAAATTTACCAGTTTTTTGTAAATCTTGACCAACGTGCCACAGGCTATTTTATTCAATTTTGTAAAGTATACTTTTCGCTGCTGAAAATCACATAATGTTGGGAGTTGTAGCCATTTATCATCGAATTTAATAAAATTTTTTTATTTACCCTCTCTATTATTAGCAATTTTAATTTATCAGCACAGTAGCAAGAAACCACATCTATCATTTCTAGTAAATAAGTGTACGCCAGTACTTACAGTTTTACTGTTATTGGGAAATGATGTGTACCGAGACCACCTAGAAATGGTTCCATAAGTGGAGGACTGTTAATTTCGGATTAAAATACGGTATTATCAATCTTCTGGGCACTGTCATCGGAATTTGAGTCGTTAGGCAGAGGATATGACAAATAAGGACGTAGAATATAAATAATGCTGTCATATGAAGAATCAGTGTCGTAATCAGAACTACGGACATCACTTTCGCTGTTATTAGATAATCCAACCGTAACAAAAAGTCATTTAAAAATTTACTCAAGGAAGTACAAAATATTTCAAAAATTCATTGAAAGTGAAAGATCAATAAACGAAATCTTACAATTAATAAAATTTCAATTTTTATAACGAATTAAATAACACGAGGAATGTGTTATGTAAAACTATGTTGTTTTATATGTATGATATTGCCAAAATCTGAAGAAAATGTAAAGATAAATTAAGTATTACTTAAATAATTAAAACAATGAAAATGATAATAGTTAAATTAATCTTTAAGCATTTGTCTTTTATTTATTTATTTTAATTTTCTATCAATTACATATTACTAATTTTACGTTTCAATTATCAAGTAATTCATTAAATATTTATGCTCAAAATATTCTTATTTAACATTCATCACATCACTAGCCTATAACGAAATAATATCCCAAGAGTATAATATTTTATTTAAATACGAGAAGAGTTTAAAATATAACGCAAAACGTTTTATAATCTATAACTTTCGATAATCGTAACAAAATATCAAACTACGAGTCTGATATTTTCGTGGAATCAACCAGCTTCTAATATTTCCTTCGTATAGAGACTATAAATTCACTCAATCTCGTAGACATTACATTTGTAAACAAAAGATGTATTGTGGTTGGAATTTTTAACTGCCTACAACAAAGTTAGCTTCCAGTGCGATAACATCTCGGCTTTCTGGAAAAATAATCAATACAAAAGAACAATATAATAGTTACGCAATGACTTCCTGTCTCTATCATTCACATATAATGCACGTAACAAAAGGAGAAAGAAAACAAAAAATACTAAAGTTATACGTTGTACGAAATTATAATTGTTCAAATACTTACGAAAAAATTATTTTTCATGTTATAAAGTGGATTTGAAGGCTCGTGCTTTAAATTAAGGAATATAGCGTTTAATTTTCGAAGAGAAGAATACAATAATTCATGCTATCCACATCGGCTGTTACTTCTGAGGAAGTTCATATCGACGAATCTTTCTCCTCACATAATTATTTCCGGAGTTCATATAAGGAATGTAGGTGTGTATGTTTTCCGAGGCTTATCCTCCATCTAACGTGACAATGATTTTAACCACGCAATCTAGCCATTGTTCGAGGATAAGATTTCGTAATTTAGTAATCGTTTTGGACCTACTGAACGCAGACAAGGTAAACCGGAATTTAACCCTTTGAAATCCAAAGAAAGTTTGGATTTACGTTTTTAAATAGTTTATAATTGACTAGGCTATGAGACTAAATTATACGTTTTCAAATAATTTATAATTAACTAAGCTACGAGTGTTTTAATATTATCTATCCTTTGTAATAAAATGATCACATTGAGAATACTTAATTTTTGGACTTTAAAGATACAATGCAATTTATCTTTAAATACTAATTTTATTATTACTGCGATTAGAAGTATGTATTTTATTATTTGCGAAATATTTCTCTAATTTTCTATTTTATGATATTGAATACGTCTCTTTTATTATTATTATTTATTATTATCATTTCGTTATTAGTTTTAATTATTACACAAATATTCTATAAGCCAGCGAAATATAATTGGCGACATTTTTTGAATTTCAAATTTCCAATCTACAAGAACCAACTACTTTTTCGTACCTGAACACGTCTCACTTCCAGTGGTAATTAACTCGTGTAAATTAGCACTCGATCAGGTTTCTTAGAAAGAGTTAAACAGTCGACATAAGTGGAATTGCGCATTCATCGCGACGACGGGAATGGAACTTCATTCATTTTCATGAATCACGCTGTTGCGATTAAACATTCGAAATGCAAACTTTAAATTATTCGAAATTAAACTCCCCTCGGTACAATTTGCTCATCATCGTCCTTCGCTATTTCATCTCGAATTATACCCGCTGATGCTCAGAGCTTGTGAAAAATGACTGCATCGAAATGGATTCGTAATTTACTCGCGACCAATCTCGCGATTTATTCGTGTGAAAAATAGTCAATCTATTTCGTTTAATCAATCCACTACTACCCGTTTTAATGCCGCAACGCGTTCCCTGACGGTGAGAAAGCGCGCGTCTCACTTGCCGATAAATATTAAGCACCGCGTCGAAAAACGTGCTTATTACACTGCACGGTTTTTCGCGTAATCAATAAAATTCATTGGAAGATGCATGCCGCAAAAAGGAATACCCACTGGCAGCCATTAACGCGGCAGAGTCGCGACAGTGCTGCACTCTGCTCAGCCTTTCACGCTTCTCGTTATTCGCCTCATTCAACCATATTTCATTGACGACCCGAGCAGTAATTCCGAGCATTAACACCAGATAAATTCTTTCATTGCCAATAACTCGAAACCAGGCGCAGCTTGTTTCGTAAATATGTAAATATGCGCGAAATGCAATACGTATATATCCGTTGAAATTGTTACGCGAGCATAACGCGGCGAGCCGAGATATCGAACAAAAAGTATCCCGATCTGACCGATACGCGAACTATCCGTTTGCGAAATCGAAAGTGCAAAGTTATTTCAAGTGCGAGGAGTTAACAATCAATCGTTCGGTTTGGCAGGAAAGTTCGAGAAAAATTCAGAAAGTGGAATTAATTGCTTTGACCCGTGAACGGTTCATATGGAATATGATCGCGAAATATTACGCAAGAGAGCACGAGGTGATTCCTTATGATAAAATACGACGAATATGTAGAATACAGTTTTTTCACGGGAAGCTTGGTTGTGGAGAAAATTAATTCTGAAAATCTGGAGGGTACGTGTGCGTTTAATTAATAGTTAGAATAAAGTATTATATTATTAATCAAATTTTTTCCTGTTCCTTTTTTTCAACCGAAGGATTAATAAAAGTCGCGTAGATGTTGCGTGCGAAGATATCCAGGCATTATAACATTGCAAGACAAATTGTGGATTACGTGTAATATAATATAAGTGCATGCATAGCTAATGGAATTTCGAAATTGATTTCCTCGAAAACTAAACTTTGAGATAAAAAAGTCATATTCTACAATTTTGGATCATTTTTGCATAAAAAAATTACCTTCTGTTTCTTTCACATTTGTTTTTTGTTAGCCAACATAGCCAACATAATTTTGAAATCAATTTTCTCGAAAACTAAACTTTGGATAAAAGAAAGTTATAATTTACGTTTTTCTTTTTCTTTTCTAATCTTGGAAACCAAATCACTTTTCCTATCCAATGGAATTTCTAAATCGATTTTCTTCGACTTTTAAATTTTTATGGGAAGGTCATATTCTACAATTTTGGATCATTTTTGCATAAAAAAAATCAGCTTCTGTCTCTTTGACAATTTTATTTTGTTACGTGCATATGTTATATGCATAGCCAACATAATTTCAAAATCAATTTTCTCAAAAACTAAACTTCGGATAAAAAAGTCGTAATTTACGTTTTTTTTTCCTTTCTAGTTTTGCATAGTAAATTACTTTGCCTATCCAATGGAATTTCTAAATTAATTTTCTTCGATTTTTAAACTTTTATTCGAAGGTTATATTCTACATTTTTGCATCATTTTTGCATTAAAAAAATCACCTTTTGTCTGTTTGATAAATTTTTATTTATTAGGTGCATGTGTAGACACACGTAAAGCCAATGAAATTTTGAAATCGATTTTCTCGAAAATTGAAGTGGGATAAAGAAATAATATATAACATTTCTAATTTATTTCTGTATAAGGAATCACCTTAGGTACGAAACTTTCAACCACACCCAGTATATCTATTTCTTTATGCGCGAATATTTGTTTCAATCGTCGAGAAAAATGACCTACTTGATTTTTAATCGCACGTGTATGTACATACGTGTGTTCGTTCAAGTTTTTATCATGTAAAGTGTAATTCAAAATTGTTCTTAGGTTTTTCTCGCATGTTACTGCATTTTAAAAGAAAATTAGTTTATTACGGAATAGTATACTTTCCCGACCAGTTTTCATATGCCCGTAATGTGGTGTAAAATACGCGGATGTATTGCTTTCACTGGCCGTTGTGGAAAGCAATCATCCAATACGCGCAGGTCATCGATGTCGTACACTCAACAGGCTCAAGCAGAACTTTCCTCTTCTAACAAATGCGGATGTTCAGCTTTTGTGTTAGTAATAATACGTTTTGTACCCAACTTATACGTATGAAACCGAATCATATATTTTCTTTCTATTTTGTTCCCATAGGAATGATTCGACAACGGAGACTTTAAATCCAATACGCACGTGTAAATTAGTAATGTGATATATTGATGTTAATCGGTTGGTATACTTGCTGATAAAGAAATTAATTGTTTTTAAATGAATTTATTACTACTAACTACCATCCGTTTCTTAAGAAATATGATATTAATTATTACATGTGATATACATATAAATGTGAATATAATACTAATTATTATTGTTGGATAGTTTTTACTGAGTATTATTATCTGAATATACAAAAGTTATGTTTCTTTCTTTTTATTTATTTATTTAAAGTTACATGATCTTTTATGAAATATGTAAGAACTTATTATAATGAACTTTTAATTCAACATATTGCTATAATAAATGCTGATTGTTATATTAGTACATATTACTATTAATACATATTATTATATAAGTAGTATAGTAATAAATTAATAGTTATATTATAGGGTTGGACAATAAGTGGTTAGATTTTTGTAGCAGATGGCCTTCTTTTATTTAGTGTAGAGCAATGTCTTATTTCTTATTAAAATATAATCACATATTAATGGGAATTATACGGTAATTCACAAAATGGCAAATCATCGATATATTATTTAGCAAACTAGTGTTTTGTATCAAGAAATTAATTACTATTCTATATCAAAAGTTCTGAAATTATTCTTTGATCAACCCAATAACAAAGTGGCAAAACGTCACAAATCAAAATCATCGATAAATTATTTAGTAAACCATTTTTTTATTTCATAATATTAATTACTATTCCATATCGAAAGTACAGGAATTATTATTCGATCAACCCAATAACAGGATGGTAAAACGTTACAAATCAGAATCATCGATAAATTATTTAATAAACTCTTTTTGTTTCAAAATATTAATTGCTATTGCATATCAAACATATAGAAATTATTCTTCAGTTAACTATAATAAATATAATAATTACGAGAATAATATCGTTTCGCATAACTCGATGTGACAGCAATGGAAACATTATCGCGATATAATTTTCTTTCACAGAACTTTCTTGCATTCCGGATACAATAGGTATAGGAACATCCACTTTCGTGCCATTATTTTACATACATTATATAACAAAAATTGGTCGTATAGTTGTTACGGTTATGCAATGTCGCGGCTCGTTTGTAAGGACAGAAAACACACGGGTAAGTGTACTTTCATGTTATGCTACTATAATAACCATAAAAAGATGGTTCACCGCGCACGTAATGTACTACAAAAACTGCGGTGATACGTCGCGCTAAGCAAGAGGACGTGTGTATTTGCCTTCACGTTTCTACAAGCTTTCTCGTAAGAATAGGAGGGAAAAAAAATTGTTTATCATGAAAGCGTCATTACGACGTATTTCCGTGTGATCAGAGGTAACTAGTCTACGATGACAGATCCAATCTGTAAGTACCACCGACATCGATACCCGTGTCGTATAATGCTTCTTAATTCGGATACCAATTGCGCAACTAGCTAGTTCGCTCTCGAATTTCTCCCAAATCATCGTTTCTGACGTCACTAGCGATATGATACGTATGTACGAAGTTTTCATACCTAACAGGACACCTAAAATATGGGAGTAGATTATACTGTCGGATTAATGAAGATATATGAACGCGAAATTTATTTAAAAGGGTACAATCGCAAACGTTCCAGTGGCGAATTGCGAAATCGAGTGATGATCCGAGTGTCTATCAGGGGTTGAAAGTTGTTAAAATGTTAATTTCGATTTTTCAAATAGTTTCGGAGATTAGTGGAATACTGTAGGTTGGTCTAAGTTTATCAGGAAAATATTGATATTGGAATGCTGCACTAGAAGCTCCATTTTCGACTTCTTAGATGTTTCATTCGATCATCTTCTCTGATACAATCGTAAAAGAAAACTATTTGAATTTTCCTTGTTAGTTGGAAATGTCGCAGCTATAAACAGGGTTGATTATTACTAAAGATAAAACTCTACAATCTAACGATGTAAATGCGATCCCTACCTCCTACGTCTCTTCATTTGTCACCATGTCTTTTGTTTTCCGCATTGGAGACGTTTTTTGACCTGCGTGGCTTCGATCAATCCAGATTCTACTCTTGTATTATGCGTTCGAGCTGATTTGGCACAGCGTGCCTTCATCTTTAGGGCTGATTGGTCAAAGGGTGACAAAGATCATTGACGCGACACAGCGAGATCAAGTGAAATAGCATCGTCGTTATTTTTCTGTTTCTTAAAATTAATATTACTATGTTATTTGATCTCGCTACGGCTCATCGATGATCTTTGTCAGCCTTTCAGCTAATAGTGGCTGTTGTTCATAATCAAGAGAATATCAAAATGAAAACCCGCTGAGCCAACTCGGCGCGATCGCATAGTACACTAAATATCGTATTCGTCTACCGTTTACGTTTTATTTCATTATAACCTCTAAATAAGTGTTATATTCAATTGTGAAATAAATGGAGAACAGGAAACATCGAGTCCAAACAGGTTAGAGAAATAAAGCACTGGCCTAGAGCAATAAAGCCAAAACCCAGAGATAAAAAGAGCGACATCGTAGTTTATCCAACTATTTGGAATGTATCTGATATTACTCTGATCTAGTGTTTATGTCAGATGTATAGATTTCAAAATATGAAAAGTAGAGTTAAAAGTAGCTATTAGAATATCTCTGCTGACTTTATAACGTCTTGGGAGTAACCTGCTCAGCTCTACGAAGTAGATAAACATGTGTATATAACAATTATATATGTGTTCTTTGAAAATGAAAATTGTGGAAAAGAATACCGAGTAATCAAGAATAATCTTCATTCTGATAGATTAGTCTATTAGTCTATTAATCTTTTGCGAATACTTGGTCTGCAAAGAATTTATTATTTTCTATGCGGATAGTTCAAGTATTTTTGCAATTTCAGTTACGTGTCTATAAATATTGTCTTGTCTGGAAAGTCATTTCGCTTTTCTTTTTTCTTTTCATATGCAACTAAAGTGTGAAGTTGCTTGTGAAAAAATATAATTGGGTCCTCTGTTGGGAAAGAAACGAAATGACTTTCCGAACAACCTAATGGGAATATATACTATGCTACAATATAAAATTTTGGATATTTATACTAAATTTTTAAAAATAAAGTTTGGTTCCTTCAAGAGCAAAACGTTAAGTCATAATTTATACTGACATCTTTGTAGTAACTGTTGACAACTTGTGATAGTAACAAATGTCAATTTATAATTACATTAAGTTGACAAAAGATTGCAAAAGATTCCTCACAACATGGTGATTTAATTTACAATATCTCACGTTGTTAAATCAATTCTTACACTTCTAAGGCTCTATCCCTTCTTTCTCTTAAATTTCTTCCATATTTCATAATTTTATTCCTCTCGACTCTGTTCTATTTTTCATCTGTATTATTGCAAGATTCGTCGTGAGAATTATGCTCGCGAGATACGTGTCCATTGGACCATAGAATACGTGATCTCTAGTCTCAAGGTAGACACATAATTTCATCTCATTTCATTTTTATGTTCTATGCGGACGTCATACATTATCCAACTCTATCTAGAAAATAAAAGTCCTTTATTCTTCTTCATTACTTCCTGGCTTATCAAACGAAGCAATTATTTTCGTAATAGAAATAATCGCTCGAATAAACCGTTTACTCTATGCAACGCACTTTCATGCACTCGACAATACCCTTTTGAGTCACTGTCTACCTGACAATGAGATATGCCTCGCGTTCGTTGGGACGTCATCGGGTTGATGGTGCTTTTGGTGTCAACGCGAGGGTCTGTCAGCCCTGGTCATTCAGGTTACCTGTGTGTACACGACTGAGCTATGGGTCTTGTAGTATGGCGCTTAACGTGACTGCTGTCAGGCCTCCTGAGATAGTTCTTAATTGGTTCCTACATCACCAAGCAGGGACCCGATATATCCGGCTACAAGGCCTCGCTAGGGACCTTCGCTTTGTCCCAGCAACTGTCATTGCTTCAGCGACTAATATACAGCCAGCAAAGAAACCTATTGCTACCAAAGCAACAAAAATAAAGTCTCACTTTTGCCTTATACATTTTTCTACCAAATTTATAGAAATAGTTATACAGGTATTTCTTAATTTTTTAAATGTGATATTATAAGTCGCCAGTTACTGACACCGGTTCAACGTGCCAAAATATAAAAAAATTGTTAAATAAACCTAATGGAACATGGAAGTTTGATTTTCTCGTTACATAATTCTCTCGTGAATTTTATCAATTCCTGGTTTGCTTATTTCTTCCTGTATTTGTGATTGATATTCGAAAATCCTCAGCTTCTTTGTCATAATGCGAAATGTTAGATTGGGACAAAAAGAAATCCATTATTTTTATGTGAATTTTAAGACTTTATTTAACATGTTTCGGATTTGGGTCAATTATGCACCGTTTTGTTCTATAATTTGTTGCCATTTTAATGGTAGCTTCATAATGCCTTTCTCATAGAAGTCTTGGTCCCTATTGGTGAAAAACTCTAGTAGTCGATTTTCACAATCTTCTCATAATGCTAATTTCTTATCACTAAGGAAGTTCTGCAATGTTAGAAGAAGATGGTAATCGCTTGGTGCCAGGTCCGGACTATATGGTGGTTGTATCAAAACTTCTCAACCAATCGTAGGATAGTATTTTTAGGATGACAGATTGCAAACCGGCCAATGCTACCTTGGCCAAATCGACCAATGCTGAAAATCCATAACTCCGTTATTCGAATATTAATAACACCGTTACGCAAAGTTATTTTTAACAATTAAACATTGAGTTGCGTGGATTTTTCGATTGACAAAAGACATAAGAAAAGGACCCTCGATGGCACAGAGAATTTTTTTTAGCTGTAGAGTCTAGAGTCTAAAGTCTTGACTTTGTGAATTTAGAATCCAGAGTTGAGAATTGAGAAGCTTGATAGAATCTAGAGATACAGTCGTTTAGTATTGACATGAGTCATAAAGAAGCATTTTCTCGTGTGCTTGAATTATGTCATTTATTGACTTAAATTAGTTTCTTCGTTTTGTATTTGTTACGTTCTTTATCTTTTCCTTTTATTTTTTCAATAAGTTGAAGTCGAAATTAAATCCGGTTTTAATTTCCTAAGATATTTTCCAATTTAATTACAAAAGGAAGTAATACGTACTTACACTATACTAATCTCTGAGACTCAATGAACCAATTCTAATGGTCCAGTTGAAAATTCTGAAAGGAATGATCGAGTCGTTTATTATTCGCTACATCCATTTACATTCCAATAAAATAAAACTATTCCTGTCAGAATAGCGAAAGATCGAATCATTACATTTGCGTGTATAATATATGTAGGCTTGGGATGAGTACGGCCCAGAATGTTTATAAGGACGAGTGAAAGTGTTGGTATGCGTTCTGAGTGTCTGAAGTACCACCCAAGGGTCAGGATGCATTGGAAATGTGTGAATGAGAAAGAAAGCTTGAAGAGAAAACTTGAGAAAGAAGGAAGACAGAATGGAAGATATAAATAGAAGGACAAGGAGGAAAGAAGTTCAGTTTTCAGTAAGAGTTTCAGTCAGTTTCTAGTCAGTTTTAAGTAGTTATCAGTCAGTTTTTAGCTTCAGTTTGAGTTGTTATGCAGAGTTTAGTTTTTTTCAATTTTTAATTGAAATCAATCATCTAACTGTTACTTTATTAACACGTTGAACGTCACGTTCATCCAGATATGGGTGACAGCTATATTTCCATAGAGGCCCCATCACCTGTAAACGGGTGACACTATTTGTTGTCGAATTAAAACAGGATTTTTGGGGTAATTTATATTAATTTTATTTGTTACACAATTATGACGACTATAGACAACAGAAAGTCACAATAAACTATAAAGTAAACA
>NIJG01000707.1:0-16393 GCA_002201625.1 Euglossa dilemma | reverse complement strand
AGATAATATTTCAACATTATATGTATCGCTAAATAGAAAATTCATCGTGGAGCCACGGACAATCCCGGTAAAATTGGCGTAGCATTCAACCTGTTAATAAAACAATGTTTTTCTCAACAGGTGTTGGTTGTAGATTTAATATTGAAAGATATTGATATAAAATTCTATTAATTATGAATAAAATCTACACAAAATTCGGTACGGATATATATACAAAATTCTTCTGGATATATCCGGCGTTCGTTAATCTTCTCTTAATCTTCTTCGCGTCGGCGTCGAGGAATTAACAAGGATCCTGCGTCGCGGGAAATACGAAATTGGTGTGGCGTCGTTTGAATTTGAGGTTGCGAATATTGACGAGGTCTTCGAGTTTTTCGCGATTCAATGTAAAGTATTTTTTACGACTTCGCGATTTTTGATATTCAATGCAAAGTATCTTTGACGACTTCGCGATTTTTGGGATTCAGTGTAAAGTATTTTCGGCGACTTCGTCTTTTCGTAATCGAATGACAAGTATTTTCGACGATTTTGCGTTTCTGGTGATTCAACGTTCAATATTTTCAACGACTTCGCGTTTTTCGCGAGCGAACAACAAGCATTTTCAACGATTTTGGGTTTTTGGGGATTGACCGACCAATATTTCGACGACTTCGCGTTTTTCGCGATTCAATGTAAAGTATATTTGACGACTTCGCGATTTTTGGGATTCAATATCCAGTATTTTCGACGACTTCGCTTTTTTCGCGATTCAATGTAAAGTATTTTTGACGACTTCACATTTTTCGCGATCGAACGTCAAGAATAATATTTACGACGAATTTGCGTTTTTCGCGATCAAAGGTTAAGTAATTTCGACGACTTCCCGTTTTTCGTGATCTAACGGCAAGTATTTTCGACAACTTCCCGTTTGTTGTCATCTAACGTCCAGTATTTTCAACGGCATCGCGATTTTCGTGACTTAACTTCAAGTATTTTCGAGGACTTCCCGTTTTTCGTCATCTAACGTCCAGTACTTTCGACGATTTCGCGTTTTTCGCCATCCAACGTCTAGTATTTTCGCCGATTTCACGTTTTTCGCCATCCAACGTCCAGTATTTTCGACTACTTCTCGTATTTCGCGACCCAACATCCAGTATTTTCGATAGCTTTGCGTTTTTCGCGACCCAACATCCAGTATTCTTGATGACTTCGCGTTTTTCGCGACCCAACGTCCACTATTTTCGACGGCTTTTAAATTTTCGCGACCCAAAGTCCAATATTTTCGACGACATCGCGTTTTTCATCATTCAATGACCATGTATTTTCGACGACCGCGTTTTTCGCGATCGAAATTGAAGTATTTTCGACGATTTCGTGTTTTTTGGGAATCCAACGTGCAATATTTTCGACGACTTTGCGTTTTTCGCCACCCAAAGTCCAATATTTTCGATGACATCGCGTTTTTCATCATTCAATGACCATGTATTTTCGACGACCGCGTTTTTCACGATCGAAATTGAAGTATTTTCGACGATTTCGTGTTTTTTGGAAATCCAACGTGCAATATTTTCGACGACTTTGCGATTTTCGCGACCCAAAGTCCAATATTTTCGACGACATCGCGTTTTTCATCATTCAATGTCCAGTATTTTCGACGACTTCGTGTTTTTCGCGATCGAAAGTCAAGTATTTTCGACGATTCCACGTTTTTTTGAGATCTAACGTGCAATATTTTCGATGATATTGCGTTTTTCCCCATTCAACGTGCAATATTTTCGACAACTTCGCGTTTTTCGCGACCCACCGTCCAATATTTCGACGACTTTGCGATTTTCGCGACCCAACGTCCAGTATTTTCACCCGCGTTCCCTTCGATCTCATTCCCAGCTCCGCGACGCGGCGTAACGACGTCCCGTTCGACGATTTCAGCCCGGCTTATCCGCGTCGTCTCCGCGCGGTGCATCTCGTTAACTGCTGAAAGCACTCGCGAGAGCCTGTTTCCTTTCTCCATTTTCCTTTTTCCCTTTCCGCTCGCGTTTCGTCCCTGATTCCGGGCAGAGCCGGTCGCACAAATTTCTATTAAATTTCCGCCATTAAGGAATTAGCCGGGTAACGCAGTCGCGCGTAATAATTTCGCGTTAGCCGTTTATTCGGTGTACCGGTCGAGGGAGTCGAGTCGCTGTTTTAATAATTACGTCGTTCTCTAGCTGATAATTAGGATCGCGTAAAACGAAACGACGAGAATTTTCTATTCTTCGCGGGTTTTCCGTAATCTCCTGACGCTGCTACAGCTCGCCAATCGCTTTCACGGAATCCGATCTTCTTGGAAGCCTTCTCAGCTCGCAGTTTTTCCCGGCCCTTCGCGTAATTAATAATTCAGCCTCGTTATCAGACCATCGAGCTGTCCGACGAAGAATACCACGAGGCGGATGAACGATAAATCGATCGCGGCTTCATTCGATGTTCCAACGACGTCGAGTTTCAACGTGGCTCTAATTATTAACAGGACCACGATTATACGCCGGATATATCCTGTCCGGTCTTCATTTCGCGAATCCGCGCACTTTTGATAGAGAAATATTTATACCTCTGTCGAGAACCTTTCAGATTATGTCTTTTTATCGATGGTAGAGGGGAGGAAATTAGCGACGTTAATAAGAGAAACGCGACAGAGGATGAGAGAAGAATTAAGTACACGCGACAGAATTATGGCAACGTCGATGTTGATGGATTGATTCTATAAGGATTAATCGCGAGTTTTCACGATCAAGAGGTAAATCGACTGCGATTACGCGTTCTGAATCGTCACTCCATCGAGATTCGATCGAAATTCCATTGAGATTCGATTAAGATTAGATAGAGGACAAGCGTAATCGTTACGTGACCGTCATCTATGACTCAGAGTCGCGGAAGACGAAAGAAAAGACCGGAAGATGCAAAAGGCAGCAGACTTTCGGTATAGAAATATTTGTCGCGAACGATCCAGATTATGTCTCTTTATCGCCTATAGCGAAGGAAATTAACGTCGTTAATAAGAGGAACGCGTTAGAGGCTGAAAGAAGAATTAATTACACGCGACAGATGTGAATGGATTGTACTATTTATAAGGATCGATCGCGAGTTTTCACGATCAAGAGGCAAATCGATCGCGATTACACGCTCTGAATTATTATTCAATCGAAATTCGTTCGAGAATCGATCATGATTCGATTCGTTTGTATCTCAGAGTCGCAGAAGACGAAAGAAATGTCCAAAAGAGGAAAGAAAAGGACAGAAGACGCAAAAGGCAGCAGACTTTTGGTATAGAAATATTTGTTCTTCTATCGCGAACGATCCAGATTATGTCTCTTTATCGCCTATAGCGAAGGAAATTAGCGTCGTTAATAAGAGAAACGCGTCAGAGGCTGAAAGAAGAATTAATTACACGCGACAGAATTATGGCAGCGTCGATGTGAATGGATTGATTCTATTTATAAGGATCAATACGCAAGTTTTCACGATCAAAAGACAATTCGATCGCGATTACACGCTCTGAATCCTTACTCGATCGAGATTCGATTAACATTTGATCGAGAAAACGTGTAATCGTTACCTGACCGTCATCTATGTCTCAGAATCACGGAAGACGAAAAAAAAGACCGGAAGATGCAAAAGGCAGCAGACTTTTAATAAAGAAATATTTGTCCCTCTATCGGGAACGTTCCAGATAATATCTCTTTATCGCCTATGGTGAAGGAAATTAACGTCGTTAATAAGATAAATGCATCTGAGGCCGAAAGAAGAATTAATTACACTCGCGACAAGACGTGACACAATAACGGCAGCGTCGATGTTAATGGAATGATTCTATAAGGATCAATCGAGAATTTTCACGACCGTGAGGCAAATAAACCGCGATTACACGCTCTGAATCGTCACACGATCGAAATTTAATCCAGATTCGATCGAAGAAACACATAATCGTTACCTGACCGTCATATATGTCTCAGAGTCGCGGAAGACGCAAGAGGCAGTTCACTTTCGATAGAGAAATATTTGACCCTGTGACGTGAACCTTTCAAATTATGTCTCTTTACCGACGATAGATGAGAGTGGATTAGCGTAGTTATTAAGATAAACGTGTTAGGTGCTAAAAGAAGAATTAATTACACGCGACAGAACGACGGGAGCGTCGATGATAATGGAATGATTCTATTATAAGGATCAATTGAGAATTTTCACGACCGTGAGGCAAATCGACCGCGGTTACACGCTCTGAATCGTCACTGGATCGAGATTCCATTGAGATTCGATCGAGAAATCACGTAATCGTTACCTGACCGTCATCTATGTCTCAGAGTTACGGAAGACGAAAGAATAGACCGGAAGATGCAAAAGGCAGCAGACTTTTGGTATAGAAATATTTGTCCTTCTATCGCGACCGTTCAAAATTATGTCTCTTTATTGACAATAGCGAAAGAAATTAACGTCGTTAATAAGAGAAACGCGACAGAGGCTGAAAGAAGAATTAATTACACTCGCGAGAGAACGTGACAGAACGACGGCAGCGTCGATGTTAATGGATCGATTCTATAAGAATCAATCGAGAATTTCCACGATCATGAGGCAAATCGATCGCGATTACACGCTCTGAATCATTATTCAATCGAAATTCGTTCGAGATTCTATCAAGATTCGATTCTTTTGTATCTCAGAGTCGCAGAAGACGAAAGAAATGACGAGAAGAGGAAAGAAAAGGCCAGAAGACGCAAATGGCAGCAGACTTTTGATAAAGAAATATTTGACCCTCCACCGCGAACATTCCAGATTATGTCTCTTTATCGACGATAGAGGGGTGGAAATTAGCGTAGTTAATAAGATAAATGCGTCATGTGCTGAATAAAGAATTAATTACCCTCGCAAGAAGACGTGACAGAGCGACGGCGCCGTCGATGTTAATGGATCGATTCTGTAAGAATCAATCGAAAATTTCCACGATCACGAAGCAAATCTACCGCGATTACACGCTCTGAATCGTCACGTGATCGAGATTCGATCGAAATTCGATTGAGATTCGATAGAGGAAACGCATAATCGTTACCTGACCGTCATCTGTGACTCAGACTTGCAGAAGGTGAAAGAAAAGAGCGGAAGACGCAATAGGCAACAGACTTTCGACAGAGTAACATTTGTCCCTCTGTCGAGAACCTTCCAGAATATGTCTTTTTATCAACAATAACAGAGGAAATTAGCGTCATTAATAAGAGAAACGCGTCAGAGGTTGAAAAAAGTATTAATTACACTCGCGCGACAGAACGATGGCAGCGTCGTTGTTAATGGATTGATCCTATAAGGATCAATCGCGAATTTCCAGTATCTCGGGGCAAATCGACTACGATTACACGCTCTGAAACGTCACGTAATCAAAATTCGATCAAGATTCGATCGGTGTATGTCTCAGAATCGCAGAAGACGAAAGAAGTGACCAGAATACCAAAGAAAAGACCGGAAGACGTAAAAGGCAGCAGAATTTTGATACAGAAATTTTTCTTCCTCTATCGTGAACCTTCCAAATTATGACCCTTTATGAACAATAGCGGAGGAAATTAGCGTCGTTAATAAGAGGAACGCGTCAGAGGCTGAAAGAAGAATTAATTACACGCGACAGATGTGAATGGATTGTACTATTTATAAGGATCGATCGCGAGTTTCCACGATCACGTGGCAAATCGATCACCATTACACGCCCTGAATCGTCACTCGATTGAGATTTGATAGAGATTCGATTGTGGAAACGCGTAATCGTTACCTGACACTCATCTATGTCTCAGAGTCGCGGAAGACGCAAGAGGTAGCAGACTTTCGATAGAGAAATATTTGTCCTTCTGTCGCGAACCATTGAGAATATGTCCCTTTATCAATTATAACAGAGGAAATTAGCGTTGTTAATAAGAGAAACGCGTCAGAGGCTGAAAGAAGAATTAATTACACTAACAAGAAGACGTGACAGAAGGACGGCAGCCTAGATGTTAAAGGATTGATTCTATAAGGATCAATCGCGAGTTTCTACAATTAGGAGGCAAATCGACCGCGATTACACGCTCTGAATCTTCACTCGATCGAGATTCGATTAACATTCGATTGAGATTCGATAGATTAAACGTGTAATCGTTACCTGACCGTCATGTATGTCCCGAAATGTGTGGAAGACGAAAGAAAAGACCGGAAAACGCAAAAGGCAACAGACTTTTGACAAAGAAATATTTGTCCCTCTATTGCGAACATCCCAGATTATGTCTCTTTATCGCCTATAGCGACGGAAATTAACTTAGTTAATAAGAGAAACGCGTCAGAGGCTGAAAGAAGAATTAATTACACACGACAGAACGATGGCAGCATCGATATTAATAGATTGATTCTATAAGGATCAATCGCGTATTTCCACGATCACGAAGCAAACTTGCCGCGATTACACGCTCTGAATCTTCACTCATTCGAAATCTAATCGAGATTCGATTCGTCTATGTCTCAGAGTCGCAGAAGACGAAAGAAGTAACCAAAAGACGAAAGAAAGACCGGAAGACGTAAAAGGCAGCAGATTTTTGATACATAAATATTTGACCCTCCATCGCGAACATTCCAGATTATATCTCTTTACCGACAATAGCGGTGGAAATTAGCGAAGTTAATAAGATAAACGCGTCAGGTGCTGAATAAAGAATTAATTACCCTCGCAAGAAGACGTGACAGAGCGACGGCGGATGTTAATGGATTGATTCTATAAGAATCAATCGAGAATTTCCACGACCGTGAGGAAAATCGGTCGCGATTACACGCTCTGAATCGTCACTCGATCGAAATATAATCGTGATTCGATTCGTCTATATCTTAGAGTCACAGAGGACGAAAGAAAATACCGGAAGACGCGAGAGCAAACGTACACAAACGAAAATTTACGGGAACTGCAAGGGGTGTTAATTTCGAGGCCACTCAATTTCCGAATTAATGGCGGCAATATGCGGCGTAACGCGATTCTCAGACCACGGGATAATCGAAATCCCGATCGGTAGTGGCGGAGCGTGAATTCTTGGGTATAGGTCAGCCTGACATTATCCACGGCAATCAGCGACACTGTGCGCGCATCACAATTTCGCAAGCGTTTACGAGCGGCACGAGCCACTGTAAAATTGATTTCGCAAATGCCCATGGAGCGTGTCTGCCCGCATAGTAGCGCGGCGTGCGGCCATTAAAGGTCAGCTGGTTAGAATTTCACAGGCGTATCAAAAGCATTGTTCGACCCATGCGCGAATGAGACCGAGAAACAGTGACTCGTTTAATCGTACTAACTTCTAACGACAGAAAACAGCTAGCGTAATTGGCGAAAACTACCGAAAAGCTTTGAAATCGTTTATTTTTACCGTATTTACCCTTTGATTACTGTGGGTGCCTATTGACGCTCAGAAATTTTGCGTTTGTAATACTGAGAGTACCTATAGGCGCCCACAGTAGACAAAGGGTTGAAAGGATAAAAAATCTTTATAAGAAAATTAAAAGTTTAATGTTTCTTCGAATGTTTCATATTTTTAACTGTTTGACTACTGTGGACGCTTATAGTTAAAAGTTAAAAGTTAAAAGTTAAAAGTTAAAAGTTAAAAGTTAAAAGTTAAAAGTTAAAAGTTAAAAGTTAAAAGTTAAAAGTTAAAAGTTAAAAGTTAAAAGTTAAAAGTTAAAAGTTAAAAGTTAAAAGTTAAAAGTTAAAAGTTAAAAGTTAAAAGTTAAAAGTTAAAAGTTAAAAGTTAAAAGTTAAAAGTTAAAAGTTAAAAGTTAAAAGTTAAAAGTTAAAAGTTAAAAGTTAAAAGTTAAAAGTTAAAAGTTAAAAGTTAAAAGTTAAAAGTTAAAAGTTAAAAGTTAAAAGTTAAAAGTTAAAAGTTAAAAGTTAAAAGTTAAAAGTTAAAAGTTAAAAGTTAAAAGTTAAAAGTTAAAAGTTAAAAGTTAAAAGTTAAAAGTTAAAAGTTAAAAGTTAAAAGTTAAAAGTTAAAAGTTAAAAGTTAAAAGTTAAAAGTTAAAAGTTAAAAGTTAAAAGTTAAAAGTTAAAAGTTAAAAGTTAAAAGTTAAAAGTTAAAAGTTAAAAGTTAAAAGTTAAAAGTTAAAAGTTAAAAGTTAAAAGTTAAAAGTTAAAAGTTAAAAGTTAAAAGTTAAAAGTTAAAAGTTAAAAGTTAAAAGTTAAAAGTTAAAAGTTAAAAGTTAAAAGTTAAAAGTTAAAAGTTAAAAGTTAAAAGTTAAAAGTTAAAAGTTAAAAGTTAAAAGTTAAAAGTTAAAAGTTAAAAGTTAAAAGTTAAAAGTTAAAAGTTAAAAGTTAAAAGTTAAAAGTTAAAAGTTAAAAGTTAAAAGTTAAAAGTTAAAAGTTAAAAGTTAAAAGTTAAAAGTTAAAAGTTAAAAGTTAAAAGTTAAAAGTTAAAAGTTAAAAGTTAAAAGTTAAAAGTTAAAAGTTAAAAGTTAAAAGTTAAAAGTTAAAAGTTAAAAGTTAAAAGTTAAAAGTTAAAAGTTAAAAGTTAAAAGTTAAAAGTTAAAAGTTAAAAGTTAAAAGTTAAAAGTTAAAAGTTAAAAGTTAAAAGTTAAAAGTTAAAAGTTAAAAGTTAAAAGTTAAAAGTTAAAAGTTAAAAGTTAAAAGTTAAAAGTTAAAAGTTAAAAGTTAAAAGTTAAAAGTTAAAAGTTAAAAGTTAAAAGTTAAAAGTTAAAAGTTAAAAGTTAAAAGTTAAAAGTTAAAAGTTAAAAGTTAAAAGTTAAAAGTTAAAAGTTAAAAGTTAAAAGTTAAAAGTTAAAAGTTAAAAGTTAAAAGTTAAAAGTTAAAAGTTAAAAGTTAAAAGTTAAAAGTTAAAAGTTAAAAGTTAAAAGTTAAAAGTTAAAAGTTAAAAGTTAAAAGTTAAAAGTTAAAAGTTAAAAGTTAAAAGTTAAAAGTTAAAAGTTAAAAGTTAAAAGTTAAAAGTTAAAAGTTAAAAGTTAAAAGTTAAAAGTTAAAAGTTAAAAGTTAAAAGTTAAAAGTTAAAAGTTAAAAGTTAAAAGTTAAAAGTTAAAAGTTAAAAGTTAAAAGTNCCCGCCGTTATCGGCTTCCACAGAATTATCGCGACATGCCTCCCAATTAAACGTGCCATCGAACTTTCATGCCAATTCGACAAAACCGCGTGGCTTCTAGTGACGCGAGCTCCTCGTTGGCAAAGCCGGGCATTAATAATTGCTGCATACACGCGAGAACGCGGACCACCGTTTCCGAGTGACCTACGACCGTCGGTTGACACTCGAATATCGGTACGAATATCGGCGAATCATCCGCGGATCATCGGATGAACTATCGCGAGTAAGGAGAAGCGGAAGAACCGAATCAACGGTTTTGCGACTGATCGCGACGAAATTATGATTGTCAACGTCTCTCCACGTTTCTCTGCGTCGCATAGATCATGTAGCTTGATGAAATTCTCGAATCATCCGCGGATGATCTGACGACAAGCAAAGAAACGCGATGGGGACGAAAACTCGTGGAAGAATCGAATCAACGGTTTCGCGAATGATCACGACGAAATTAAAACTGTCGTGTTTATCCGCGTCTCTCCGCGTCGCATAGATATTATCGATCGATGAAACTCTTGAATCATCCGCGGATGATCCGACGAACTAACCGAAATAAGGAGACGCGAAGAAGATGAAGTCTCGTGGAAGATTCTAATTAACCGTTTTGCGAATGATCGCGACGAAATTATGATTGTCGGCGTCTCTCCACGTCTCTCCGCGACGCATAGGTCATACCGATTGATGAAATTCTCGAATCATCCGCGGATGATCGGACAAATGACGCAAGTAAGAAGATGTGAGGACGTAGACTCATGGAAGAACCGAACGAACTCTTTTGCGACTGATCGCGACGAAATTACGATTGTCATCGTCTCTCCGCGTCTCTTCGCGTCTCTCCGCGTCGCATAGGTCGTATCGATAGACGAAACTCTCGAATGATCCGCGAATGATCGGATGAACTACCAGAAGTAAGGTGACGCGAAGAAAACGATGACTCGTGGAAGAATGAAACGAACTCTTTTGCGACTGATCGCGACAAAATTACGACTGTTATCGTCTCTCCTCGTCTCTCCGCGTGTTTCCATATTTCTCCGCGTCTCTCCGCTACGCATAGATCACATCGATCGACGAAACTAGAATCATCCGCGAATGATCTGACGAATTAACACAGTTATGGAGACGCGAAAAAGACGTAGAGTCATAGAAGAACAGAACGAACGGTTTCGCGACTGGTAGGGACAAAATTACCACCGTCATCGTCTCTCCGCGTCTCGTCGCGTCTCTTCGCGTCGGATAGGTCGTATCGATAGACGAAACTCCCGAATCATCCGCGGATCATCGGACAAATGACGCAAGTAAGAAGACGCGAAGAAAACGAAGACTCATGAAAGAACCGAACGAACTCTTTTGCGACTGATCGCGACGAAATTACGACTCTCGACGTCTCTCCGCGTCTCTACGCGTCTTTCTGCGTTTTTCCACTTCTCTCCGCGTCGCAAAGATCGCATCAATCGACGAAACTCTAGATCAACCCCGGATAATCGGACGAACTAACGCAAGTAAGGAAACTCGAAGAGAACGAAGATTCGTAAAAGAACCGAACGAACGTTTTCGCGACTTTTCGTGACAAAATTACGACTGATAGCGTCTCTCCGCGTCTCTCAGCGTCGCATAGGCCGTATCGATCGACGAAACAGAGGACAGTGACTTTACACCGTTCAATGGATCCACGCGTTAATGGAGGCTTTTAGTGTACGCGTAAACATTTGCAGGAAATGCATCCTGATTTCCTGGGCGTCGTTAAACACCCCGACCATAAATCATAACCCGTTGTGTATGTACGCTCGCGCTTTGTGATGCACAAGAACGATGCGTCGGGCTTTTCATTAAATAATTGGCCGCATAGAAAACGAGCGGACCCGCGATCGCGCTCGACCATGTGGAAATCATTGCTCGCCGTTTGTTTCCGTAATGGATTCGTTTACCCCGGTTGGCCCATTTCTCTCGCCTTACCTGCAACAGAAAAAGGAAACCATCGATTAATCGATACTCTCCATGAAACGCATTTCGATGAANCGGAGGAACTAACGCAAGTATGGAGACGAGAAGAAGACGAAGACTCGTGGAAGAATCGTATCAACTGTTTCATATTGGTCGCGATGAAATTACGAATGTCGACGCGTCTCCGCATCGCATAGGTCGTATCAATCGACGAAACACTCGAATCATCTGTAGATGATCGGACGAAACACTCGAATCATCTGTAGATGATCGGACGAAACTCTCGAATCATCCGCGAATGATCGGATGAACTACCCGAAGTAAGGTGACGCGAAGAAAACGAAGACTCGTGGAGAAATCTCACGAACGATTTTGCGACTGATCGCGTTGAAATTACGACTGTCGACGTCTCCCTGCGTCTCTACGCGTTTTTTCGCGTATTTCCTCGGTTTTCCGTGTCTCTCCGCGATATATAAGTCATATCGATCAATGACACTCTCGAATGATCCGCGAATGATATGACGACAAGCGAGGAAATGCGAAGAGGACTGATTTGTAGAAGAACTGAATCAACGGTTTTGCGACTCATCGCGACGAAATTACGATTGTTGACATCTCTCCACGTCTCTACTCGCCTTTCCGCGTCTCTAACGCATCTCTCCGCGTCTCTCCGCGTCTCCGCGTCGCATAGGTCGCATCGATCGACGAAACTCTCGAATCATCANCAAAGACAAAAGACGTGAAATTTCTTCACAGAAGAAAGACGAAAATAAAAAAATTTCTTCGCGCAAGAAAAGCGAAGGAGGCAAAATTTCTTCGCACAAGAAGGACGATAAAGGAAAAATTTCTTCGCACTAGAAAGACGATAAACGAGAAATTTTTTCACGCACGATAGACGAAAGATGAAAAATTTCTTTCTCTTACAAAGACAAAAGACGTGAAATTTCTTCACAGAAGAAAGACGAAAATAAAAAAATTTCTTCGCGCAAGAAAAGCGAAGGAGGCAAAATTTCTTCGCACAAGAAGGACGATAAAGGAAAAATTTCTTCGCACTAGAAAGACGATAAACGAGAAATTTTTTCACGCACGATAGACGAAAGATGAAAAATTTCTTTCTCTTACAAAGACAAAAGACGTGAAATTTCTTCACAGAAGAAAGACGAAAATAAAAAAATTTCTTCGCGCAAGAAAAGCGAAGGAGGCAAAATTTCTTCGCACAAGAAGGACGATAAAGGAAAAATTTCTTCGCACTAGAAAGACGATAAACGAGAAATTTTTTCACGCACGATAGACGAAAGATGAAAAATTTCTTTCTCTTACAAAGACAAAAGACGTGAAATTTCTTCACAGAAGAAAGACGAAAATAAAAAAATTTCTTCGCGCAAGAAAAGCGAAGGAGGCAAAATTTCTTCGCACAAGAAGGACGATAAAGGAAAAATTTCTTCGCACTAGAAAGACGATAAACGAGAAATTTTTTCACGCACGATAGACGAAAGATGAAAAATTTCTTTCTCTTACAAAGACAAAAGACGTGAAATTTCTTCACAGAAGAAAGACGAAAATAAAAAAATTTCTTCGCGCAAGAAAAGCGAAGGAGGCAAAATTTCTTCGCACAAGAAGGACGATAAAGGAAAAATTTCTTCGCACTAGAAAGACGATAAACGAGAAATTTTTTCACGCACGATAGACGAAAGATGAAAAATTTCTTTCTCTTACAAAGACAAAAGACGTGAAATTTCTTCACAGAAGAAAGACGAAAATAAAAAAATTTCTTCGCGCAAGAAAAGCGAAGGAGGCAAAATTTCTTCGCACAAGAAGGACGATAAAGGAAAAATTTCTTCGCACTAGAAAGACGATAAACGAGAAATTTTTTCACGCACGATAGACGAAAGATGAAAAATTTCTTTCTCTTACAAAGACAAAAGACGTGAAATTTCTTCACAGAAGAAAGACGAAAATAAAAAAATTTCTTCGCGCAAGAAAAGCGAAGGAGGCAAAATTTCTTCGCACAAGAAGGACGATAAAGGAAAAATTTCTTCGCACTAGAAAGACGATAAACGAGAAATTTTTTCACGCACGATAGACGAAAGATGAAAAATTTCTTTCTCTTACAAAGACAAAAGACGTGAAATTTCTTCACAGAAGAAAGACGAAAATAAAAAAATTTCTTCGCGCAAGAAAAGCGAAGGAGGCAAAATTTCTTCGCACAAGAAGGACGATAAAGGAAAAATTTCTTCGCACTAGAAAGACGATAAACGAGAAATTTTTTCACGCACGATAGACGAAAGATGAAAAATTTCTTTCTCTTACAAAGACAAAAGACGTGAAATTTCTTCACAGAAGAAAGACGAAAATAAAAAAATTTCTTCGCGCAAGAAAAGCGAAGGAGGCAAAATTTCTTCGCACAAGAAGGACGATAAAGGAAAAATTTCTTCGCACTAGAAAGACGATAAACGAGAAATTTTTTCACGCACGATAGACGAAAGATGAAAAATTTCTTTCTCTTACAAAGACAAAAGACGTGAAATTTCTTCACAGAAGAAAGACGAAAATAAAAAAATTTCTTCGCGCAAGAAAAGCGAAGGAGGCAAAATTTCTTCGCACAAGAAGGACGATAAAGGAAAAATTTCTTCGCACTAGAAAGACGATAAACGAGAAATTTTTTCACGCACGATAGACGAAAGATGAAAAATTTCTTTCTCTTACAAAGACAAAAGACGTGAAATTTCTTCACAGAAGAAAGACGAAAATAAAAAAATTTCTTCACGCAAGATAGACCAAAATTCAAAAAATTTCTTTGTCCAAGAAAATCGAAAGACGAAAGATGAAAAATTTCTTTGCGGGAGAAAGACGAAAAATATCTTCGCGCAAAACAGACAATAAACGAAAAATTTCTTCGCGTCCTATAGACGAAAAATGAAAAATTTCTTTCCTCTACAAAGACGATAATCGAAAAATATCTTCACACAAGAAAGACGAAAAATAACTTCGCGCAAGACAGACAATAAACGAAAAATTTCTTCACACACGATAAACGAAAAATGAAAAATTTCTTTTCCCTACAAAGACGATAAACGAAAAATTTCTTCGCACAAGAAAGATGAAAATCGAAAAATTTCTTAGCGCGAGATAGACCAAAATTCAAAAAAATTTCTTTGTCCAAGAAAAACGAAAGACGAAAGATGAAAAATTTCTTCGCACAAGAAAGACGAAAAATTTTTCGCGCGCAAGAAAGACGAAAGATCAAAAATTTCTTCACACACGATAAACGAAAAATGAAAAATTTCATTTCCCTACAAAGACGATAATCGAAAAATTTCTTCGCACAAGACAGACGAAAAATAACTTCGCGCAAGACAGACAATGAACGAAAAATTTCTGCACTCACGATAGACGAAAGATGAAAAATTTCTTTTCTCTACAAAGACAAAAGACGAAAAATTTCTTCGCACAAGGAAGACGAAAATCGAAAAATTTCTTCGCACAAGAAAGATGAAAATCGAAAAATTTCTTCGCGCTACAAAGACAGAACACCAAAAATTCCTTCACACATAAGAAAACCAAGCCCGCGAAATTCAAAATTCCCATCTTTCGAACTCCACGAGGCCTCAACGAGTATTAGCTGATGAAACATCTTCCAGACGGAAGCGTACTCGCGCCTGAGAGTTCCAAGCCCGCGAAATTCGAAGTTCCCGCTTCCCAGACTCTACGAATCCTCGACTCGGAGACATCGTCCATTCAGAAGCGTCCTAGCTTCACAGTAAAACTGATGTAGCGACAGGTAACGAGTAGGATGGGTGTTAGATCGTGTCGGGATGGCTAGAAAGCCACCACGACGTAGCTACACGGTAACGGATAAGACCTGGCAGGTGGCCAGCCTTCGAGATATTGCACATGTTTCTTCGGCCGCATTTGCATACCAAAGCNCGAGTATTAGCTGATGAAACATCTTCCAGACGGAAGCGTACTCGCGCCTGAGAGTTCCAAGCCCGCGAAATTCGAAGTTCCCGCTTCCCAGACTCTACGAATCCTCGACTCGGAGACATCGTCCATTCAGAAGCGTCCTAGCTTCACAGTAAAACTGATGGAGCGACAGGTAACGAGTAGGATGGGTGTTAGATCGTGTCGGGATGGCTAGAAAGCCACCACGACGTAGCTACACGGTAACGGATAAGACCTGGCAGGTGGCCAGCCTTCGAGATATTGCACATGTTTCTTCGGCCGCATTTGCATACCAAAGCCCCGTAAAGTGTGAAACTATTGCCGGCGAAGCCGATCCGTAGATCGCAGATTAAACGGCTGTTCGCGGGCTGCAACCCCTTCGCGTCGACCCCTCCGGCTAGACCCTCTTCAATTTCCCACCCCTCCTTATCTCACTCGAAAGGAAAACCCCGACGGAATTACCCCGATATCCTTACCGTCGCGTGTTTTTCCTGAAAATAGTTCCGCGCACCGGTAAATATTTATGCAAGAAAATAACGTTTTATTTTATAATCGATATATTTCGTAAACTTTATATATATTTTTCATTCGTCTATAACACTAGGTTTATGGGACCCGTCAATTTGACGGGTAGGTTGATCCAATTATAAGATATTAACAGATTTAACACTTTATTCACCACTAGCCTATTAACACTTTGACTACCACGCAGAAATCATATGTTTTGCCCAAGACGCCATGACATTATTTTTATTATTTAACCAGTTAACTGTGATTGACGAGTATACTCGTCATGGAGAAGTGGCAGGATTTTGTGTATTGACGAGTACACTCGTCATGCGTATAAAGTAGTGACCATTGGCTATTTAAATTGTAATTTTTTAGAAAAACGGAACGTATTCTGNTGAAAAATTTCTTCGCGTAAGAAAGACGAAGAAAGAAAAAATTCTTTGTCCACGAAAAACGAAAGACGAAAAATTTCTTCACGCAAGATAGACGAAAGACGAAAAATTTATTTCTTCGCGCAAGATAGACGAAAGATGAAAAATTTCTAACCGCGCAAGATAGACGAAAGACGAAAAATTTCTTCCCAAAAGACATACGAAAAATGCAAAATTTCTTCGCACACGATAGACGAAAGATGAAAAATTTCTTTTCCCTACATAGACGAAACACGAAAAAAATTTTTCGCGCAAGAAACCGAAACACGAAAGACAACAAATTTTTCGCGCAAAAAAGGAAGACGAAAAATTTCTTCGCGTCAGAAAGACGAAAGTCGAAAAATTTCTTCGCGCAAAACAGACGAAAAACGAAAAATTTCTTTTCCCTGCAAAGACGATAAACAGAAAATTTCTTCACGCACGATAGACGAAATACGAAAAATATCTTCGCGCAAGATAGACGAAAGACAAAAAATTTCTTCGCG
>NIJG01000705.1:0-34120 GCA_002201625.1 Euglossa dilemma | reverse complement strand
TTATAATAATAATTATAAATTTTGATCCACTCACATTTGATCACTATGTCTGATGCTATAGAAATACAATAAATTGAACGACTTTATCGTTCTGAATACATATTCGATACAATAAGCGGATATTTTGCATTTACTATCGTATGAGTTATTCAACAGTTCTGGATAGACTGTAGAGCACTATTTGAGTCGACGAAAATGGCAATTCTAAACAAAACGGTCACGTGATCGAAACAACGGACATCGATAAATGGCTAGTGAACGTGGATATTGAGAGTCAACTTTTAGAAATATTCTTCGAAATACGTGATCATTCCACTGGATCAGCTCGCACCCAAGCCCGACGTCTCAACAACTGTATATATCTTCCGTTATTTCTCGTTTAATGGAGAACAATACAATAGCCGTTAAACATTATTTATGTACAGAAATATCGTACGTTTATAAGGTTGCCCACTGACGAAGAAAACTGCGATATTCATCTACAAAAAAGCGACTATTCTCAAGATGCCATTTTAATCATTTAGTTTAGATGTTCCAGAAGTATTTTAACGGAACTAATTCTATTCCTCTCAGAAATAATACACGTAAACTGCCACTTTGCAACAGCCACTTCACATACTTGTCTAGTACTTCGTATACGTTCGCTGAGTTACTTCTTTTGATTGTAACTCTTAATCGTCGTGAACATATCTAGACTTTCTCCGCTATAAATAACCCTATCGCGACTGTACATCTGTAGCATACTTCGTCTTCTTTTGCGAAAGCGCAGGTGAAGCACCACATTTCGGATAGCCAAATAAGACCGATCCAGTGACACAACGCCCAATAATACACACCAAATAATACACAAGTAAGCCACGACCAAGCGGCAGCCGCACATGTATATAGAGAAATGCTATTCAAAATGTCGAATTTTGGAACACGACGAAATCGGTGATGTTTGCCTGTTTCTATATGTTTATCAAAATAAATATGTTATTATTTTCGAATATTTTCGTTAATGTAGCGGAGACCTATATTTTTATTTGTATCCCTTCTAAACGTAACACGGTAAGTATGTAAGAAATTTCTCCATCTTGAGAGAATAAAATTTCATTAATGGATTTTTTCATACCTGTGTCAGTATATTCTCGGGCTCATTTTTCACATAAGCAGGTGAAATTTAGAAATATGTTAAAAGGGGTTTGTATGTATTATATGAATGTCAAGAAGCACTGATAATTGCGAAGTGTATTGCGGTTGTACCGCGTACTGGATACACATTGTTCAATGCTAAAACTGGCCAAAATAGTTGGTTTCAAACTTTATATTTTTGTAATCGACGAAAGCTACACGTGTTTTCGACACAATTTTCATTTTTGTCCACATAGAAACCTAAATATAACAGGTCAATATAATTGTAAATATAGATTTAAATTCAAGGAACACACATGATAACCACACGTCGAAATTATCTTAAAACGAGTAATGAGTGTTGATGTTTGTTATCGATATTTATTTACTAATTCATAATTAAATTCTACATACAAATAAATACGTCAAATGTTAAAATTGTTAACAATTAATATACGTACAGTATACGTAATAATTATACATTTCTACGTTCAATTAAATGCATATAATCAGTATATGCAAGAATATATGTAACAAATAATTCTTATGTTTGAAAAATATGGCTTAAATAATAATTATTTAGTCTTACAGTAACAGAATACAATATATAATTTAATTATTATGTCTATGTTCCTTGTTTCGTGTTTTATCGTTGATACGAAGAAGTCCACTTAAGTATGCACGTGTACCAAAGGTGTAATATACGTTTATGGTTCGTGCTTAAAAGAAGAAAAAGAAAAATTATAAAGGAACGAATCGGCAAAAATATTTCATATTACATTACTTTTATTAGAAACACGTTATCATATAACAAGTTTGAAGTAAACTTGGATGCAAAAGTTAAATAAGTCAATCCATATAGCAGTACACAAAGCAATTCTGATTATATTCGTGTTATCTTCGTTTGTGCTACTGCAGTTAAAAATCTTGGGAAGATGATTTTCTCCTATTGGTGAAAGATTACGCAGCATTCGATTTGGAAAGCGATATGGACCTGGTGAACACTCCTTTGTCATTTGAACAGTTTAATTAAATTCATCTTCGGTTATGATTGCGTTATGAATAGGGTACATTGATCTACCTTGGTGATAAGTTATCAATTCCATCGTTTGATTCCCATGATTGTTGATATGCGCCAAGAACTCGGAGGAGTAATTGCAGTAGCTTGCGATCAGCTCGAATCATTGAGCAAGAAGGTTGGCGAAATGTTTCTGGTTGATAACCACTTTGTTTTCATCCAGTGCTAGAAATTGTATTCCATGGACCTACCTATCTCTGTTAAACCATTAAATTTAATTCCGCACGATCTTCCATGGAGCATTGTTGGTTATCGAAGAGACGTATATATTCCATGAGTTTCTCATGTTTCTTTAATTGTCCTACAATATTTGGCTCGCAGTTTTCTGAATTCTATCCCGTTCTCGCTTCATGAGGTTTATTCATGCGGCTTAATGCTTGGTGACTTTCTTTGATTGCAAAATTATAATCATTATTCCTTCATAGTGTCCTGAATTTTCTGATGTATTTAGGTTTGCCTATCGTAGAAGAATTTTTTGCAGCGGTGCATGTTATTCATGCATACATTTGGAGTGTGTCGTTGACGGTGGATAACTCTATTTCATAATGAACTTTCTGGCGAATATCGTGGTCTATTATTGCTCTATATTTATGCCTATCAATTTTGTCATGATTCATTGTTGGTATATCAGACAGGTCGCGATTTGAAGAATCATTGTCATATATTATTCGAATAGGAATGTGGCCATCATTGTCATGTTAAGTCATCCATCACTTGCCATTCCATGTTATTATCTAAATTTGAGCTGCATAATGTTAAATCAATGGCACTGAATGTTCCATTGCCAGCATTAAAATGGATTTGAATTGGAATTTTGCAGAATTTTTTGCTGATTTCACCTCTAGCATTGATTTTAGACGAACCCCATACGGAATAATGGCTGATTCGTCCCAGGCCTTTAACAGGGCTAAGCAGTTGATACCTCTAGGTTGTAATCAAATGGAGAAGGAGATATCGGCCGCAATTTTTTTTTACTCTACCGGTTTACTTTTTCGTGCTTGTTGATAGATGTTTGAAAATTTCTTCGACTATATTTGTTCGGTCAGAAGATGATTCGGTAAAAACTGAAAGTGGTCTTCTAATTCCGGTATTGATTGTCGGTGATTCAGATACAATAGGAAGTATGGAATTGAGATCTTTTACTGATTTCCCACATGTCCACGGAAATCACGTTTGAGTTGGAGTTGGTGATGCTGGAATAATAGTAGCTTTGTTATTTTCGATATCAAACGTTTTGATGTGTTAGTACAGTGCTCGGCGATGTGTCCGTGCATACGAAGCTATTTGACATGCCTGTGGTAGTAAAAATTCGGTAAAGTGTGTCATCGAAGGTTATTATAGAAGATGCATGGATTTTGTTAACGTCGTCACGGTGGGCATATAATTGTCTCCTGAATCTTAGGGTCAGACAAAATTCAGGATCAGATAAACCTCCATTCAGAGAATAAAAATTTCTAACACATTCCAATACTATTTATTGTGAACTCTTTTTCAATTTCAGTATTAGGAATAGTAGCAGAAACACTAGAGAGATTGAAACATTGTGCTGGTTGTATCAGGATCTTATACTTCTACTCATAATAGTAGATGTATTCTTATTTTTAACAACGCTTCCAGAATATTTTGCTGGTTCCATGTATACTGGATCCATTCTGTTGTGTTTGAAATCAAAGGCCCCCTGAACTCAGAGGTCTCGTTCGCGCAATTATAAGAAAGCATGGTGATAGAGTAGGTCTGATGTATTTAGCAGGCACAGCGACCTTATGAACAACAAAACACAAAATGAATGTATCACTACAATTACCGATTAGCCTTAGTTTGCAATATTTCAATCAATGATTCCTCGCGGCTAATCAACACAGGAGATGTCTGTCCTCGTTGACCGATTCATAGCAACTAGAAGGTATTTCGTTTTTCTCTAAATACATCATACACATATTTTTGACTGTGAATAGACTCGTACAATTTCTTAATTTTTCTAGCATTATTTCGTCGATTTAGTCATATTCGTATTATCTTCCAGCATCACGCTAGTGTACCGTTATCATTATATAGTATTATGAATAATAACCATTCGTGCCGGAAAATTTATTTAAGAAACTAATCATTCGAAGTCCATGTAGCAAAAAGCCGATTATATTTTTGTTAAGCTAAAATAAATAGAAATTGTACGTTCATTCAGTCGTATGTGCGCGAGTATCGTAGCTTGCGACAGAGTGCAGCCAGCCAAGCCTGTTTCACCACTGCGGATGCGTGTCGGCATGTAGCCGTCCAATTGTCACGCTTTGGCTCGCGTACGTCTGTCGTTCTAAACGATTCGATACGCGTGGGTATACTAGCCTAAGGAGTCAAGTATTTTTGCAATAAAATTAAATACCTTTCGCGACGAAGTCTTATTTTCTATTTAATGAAAACTCACGATGTGCGATCATAGTAGGGTCAAAACGAATTTCAGTTTGTCGAAAGCCTGTATTTCAGTATCACTACCTGAAAAACTAGCAAGCTTTTCATATAATTTATATCTTATAACATGTTCTATGTGCGACGGTTAAAAGATCAAGAGACGTAACGAACGATAGTCATAGTACTAATGAGTATTACTTTGAATATGACAAGATAATGATTTAGTTTTTATAACACAAACGTTCAATGCCGTTATTTTCTTTACTGTGCGCTCGAACACATTATGTCCACAGCGACGCTCGCTCGTCGGGCTGCTTCGACCGCAAATACTTAAAGCGATAGAAGATTCCTAATTCCCAAATAATTCAAGGTCATTAATCCTCGTATTGCCTCTTAATTTTTCGCACTATCTCTCGTACTATTTCTTCGTACCTATTCAACTTCTTTTTTCGAGCTTTTCTTTACTTATTGCTTATTCCATTTTCGCTTTCGCTTTCGTTTTGCAGTATAGTGCATATTGGTGATATTTCTGTTAATAATTTTATTAATTTGGCCATAACATTTATCATTTTCAAAATTTCTGACAACAGTTGGTTGAAGTAGATTGTCTGATCTTCATTATTTTACATTTTAATTACCATTTCTAACTTTAACACGCTACTTAACTGCTCGCTTTCGAGCTAAGCAATATAATCTACTATATGTTTCGAAATTTCCCGGAGTTTTCCACAAAATATAATGAAAATATTAGCATTCAACTTGCGATTGTGTGCAGCAGAAGAGGTGTGAGCAGTTTTTGAAGCTGTACCCTAGTCAAATTTTTTTTAATTCTTATGAAAGTCTATTTTTTTTATATTACTACATAACAAATATAGATACGTAAGTATTATATATCCACTAAATTAGTTTATCTATATTATTCCTCATCTTTTTTACAAGACAAACATTTTCTGACGTATGTTGTACAAATTATTTTCTACGATTATAGTCTATACTTGAAGTCCGCAGCTAACAATGCATCCAAATATAAATGTTTCCAACTATATACACATGTATGTCGCATTGCTGCTCAGTTTTCCCAAATAGGTCACGCTAATACCAAGCATGGTAGACTCTACTGCTAAATAATTAACACTACAGTTAGTCCTTAAGATGAATTTTACGAGGTACTAAACGTTCATTCTATAAATGAAACTTCATCCACTTCGACAGAACATGTGAACGACAGGCCGTAGTATTGTAATATTAACTATACATTTAATGTAAGACGCTGTACAACGTATCGAACTAATGCCGAAAATATGAAACATATAACTATCGGCATTTTGCTGCATGATTTGCTCAAAAGACGATCAAAGTTTCGAAACAATAGACTAACCACGAATCTTCATTTTATGAATGAAACGAAAGACATTTTTTCTTTCATTCTATATCCTTTTCACATAGTTTGCGAAAAAGGATATTCCACGTGAAAGTTTATCGTTTTCGTTGGAGAACAAAGCATACGTAAATAAATATGTAGCTACATGTTTAAAAAGAAACAAAATTAAACTTCAAGTAAGCTCGAAGCCAGTTAACACTTAACATTTCTTAAGGGAATTGAATAAACATACATTCAGGGTTTTAAAGCGTTGCAGATTTATTAAATCATAGGTATTTCTGCTAAAATTTCACAATATTATTTACCATAAGAAATTATGCAACAGGCTAATCTCGTCGGTCACTGAGTGATGGTTCACTGCAGTCACTGTTTAAAGAGCCTCATCGGTTGCTGATGAACGGATCGCGATAACTCGATGCTCGGCTGAACTTTCGAACATTTAATAAACGATCTTGCTATAGAAGAGCACTGTAATGTTGAAGCCTGCACGCGTGACTAGTGTTCGGTATTTCGATACACATTGGAAGTGAAACAAAGACCACAGTTTGAAATAAACTATTTTCGAGACGAGATGCGCTTTTGAATTTCTGGCCCTTAGCCAGATTAAACAGACCCTTAACCCTTACACAATATTTGCGTGCCTAATATTTCTTAGACTTTTAACTGTGATTGCCGTATATACTCGTCATGGTTAAGTTGCAGGATTTCAGTAAAAAGTACTGATCATTGATTATTTAGATTGTATTTTATGTGAGAAATAAAACATATTCTCAAATTTTAATATGCTTAAAATATTTTGAGGTCAGGCGGGAGTAAAACAAACAAATAAAGAATGTGCAAAATTTGAAGTGAACTCATACGTCCCCGTATGCACTGGCTGAAGTAGCGTATCAGTTCGCGTAACGAATTTATTCCTGAGGCATGATGACGTTTTATAGATGGTAGTGAAGACTTCGTCTACAGCACTACGCGATGGTGGTCACACTGTTATAAACGTAACGTCCGAAAGGAATCGCATTTCTGGTGTTCCATTTGCCAAGTCTCATTATATATAGTACCATGCTCCGCTGAATAACATTCCACTTATTAGTTGGCAATTTTATAAGATAAACTCATCGTTTAACGGCGACACTTGCTGCTTCATTCTCGAATACAGTCGCCATGGTTTGATTTTCGCGACACATATACAGAGATGGACAAAAGTATTGGCATGTCACGAGTGTTCAGATTCAAATGCTTACAACAATGAAACAAACAGATGAGGAGGAAAATGTTGTGGACACGTTTACATATTTATTATTCGAGTTTATTATTCAATAGAAACAGTAACACAAATAATGTGACATACGAAATAATAGTGAAAGCATCTTTATTGAACGTTTTAATCGTGGATAAATGTAAGCGGGGCACATTATACAGAATTTGGCTTAGATGCGTATATCCAAAAAGTTTCCAATCGTCACTTTGGGAACGTTAACAATTGGTATAAAGTCATACTCCTTATCGCATGCCATACCGTCAGGGAACATAACCCGCTGTATCGTGGGTATAACTTTAAAATGTATAACTTTTAATTGTATAACTTTTAAATTAGTAGGCATCTTAGTGAGGGGCACCTGAATTACATGTATGAGTTAGAAGATCTAGTGTCAATCCGTTCGATAAAGTTATCACCTTCGTTGAGAGTGACGCATCTGAGTCCATAGCAAAACCTATCCTGTTATTCGGAGATTCATACCAGGTACTCGGAGAGTAAGTCCGCTGTTTTGGCAATAGACACCTTAATTCTCGGTTTGAATATTGATTAGAGAGCGTGAAACAGTTTGAGAACGTTAGCAACTGCTATAAAGTCTACGCTTTACCGAAAGTCTTACCGCCCGAGCAGCTAAATCGCAGTACCGAGAATATAACACCGTGTTTAGGGAAACACATTAGTACACATTTATATGACGGATCATTGATTTCATGCATGAATTAGAATATCGATGGTCAAACATTTCGAGACCGTTACTACCCTTCTTGAGAGTCGAACGGTTAAGTTTATAGCATCAGATATCCCGTCATTCCGAGAGTCCAATCAGATAACCTGGGAGTAAGCCCGCTGAAGTTTATTGGCAACTGACTCCATAATTCTCGGTACGAATATTATTGTCGGGAGTCGAACCAACGGATAACATTACCAATGCGCATAAGGTCATTCCTTTTACCGAATACCATACCTTCCGATAACCTATCCCGCTGTAGCGAGTGCCCTGCTCAATGTGCACGGAAACAAATTAGTAGACATTTTAGCAGACGAACGCCTCATGTTTGTGTATAAATATCAACAACGAGAGTCAAAGTGTTCGAGAACGTGACCACCTTCTGTGACAGACGAACGACTAAGTCAATCGTTTCACATATCGTGTGATTCCGAAAGATAAATCAGATATTCCGGGAGTTAGTGCCCTGAACAGTATTGGCAATAAACATCTTAATTTACGGTATGAATATTAAAACTGAGCGTCAAATAGTTGAGAACGATACCAATTGTTATAATGTCAAACATTTTACCGAGGACCATACTTTCCAAAGAAATAACCCACTGTATCGGGTGTGTATCATTGTCATTAGAGAAACATATTAGCATACATTATAGTCATGGCATCTTTATCTCATGTATGAATTACAAGTTCGAATGTAATACAGTTCGGGTCCGTAACCACCTTCTCCGTTGTTGGAACAGCTACGTCAACAGTTTCACCTGTCCTTGTGATTCGGACAGGCAAGTCAGGTATCCCGGGAATAAATTCGCTTAACAGTATGGGAAATAGATACCTTAATTCTCGGATTGAATATTAATGCAGCTCGTCCATCCGTTGTAGAACGTTACCAAATGCTATGAAGTCAATCGCTTTACCGAAGACATTAACATCCGAGAACCTTTCCCGCTTCATCGAAAGTTAAACTTCGTGGTCAGAGATACAAGTTAGTATATATTTTAGTGGCAATGGCCTTAATTATATGTATGAATTAGAAAACCAGGAGTCAAACCGATCGAGAAAGTCATCACCTTCTCTGAATGACGAACGGCTAACACAATAGCTTCACATATCCTGTGATTCTCAGAGTCAAACCAGGTACCCCAGGAGTAAATACGCTGATCAGCATTGGCAATAGACACCTTGCTTCCCGGTTTGAATAATAGAGTAGGGAGTCAATACGTTGGAGAACATAATGATCCTGTATAAGGTCATACATTTTACCGAGTACCGTAACTTACTAGAACCTAACCCGCAGTAGCGAGTAACATGCTTTGTGCTCACGGGAACAAATTAGTAGATATATTAGCAGAAGGACAACCTTTTTCATATATGAATTGCAAAATCGAGTGCCGAACCGTTGGAGAACGATCCCATCTTTTTTGAAGGTAGCACATCTAAGTCAATAGCTTCACCTATCCTGTGATAGCGAGAGTCTGACCACGTATTCTGGAAGTAAATGCACAGAACAATATTGGCAATAGACACCTTAATTCACGGTTTGATTATTAAAGTAGATAGTCAAACCGTTCGAAAGCGTTACCAATTGGTGTAAAGTCGAACGTTTCGCCGACGGCGTTCACTACCGCGAACCCCACCCGCTTCATTGAGAGTATAACATCGTGATCAGAGAAAGTTATTAGACTTCATTTCAGTGACGGGCGCCTTAACTCCGCGTTTGAATTAGAAGATCGACGGGCAACCAAATCGAGAACGTTACCATCTTGTATAGGGCACGAACGGCTACGTCAATAACATCACCTGCCCTGTGATTCCCGAGTACACACCAGATGTTCCGGGAGTAAATATGCTCAACAGAAGTGGCAATAGACACCTCAATGTGCGGTTTGAATATTAAAGCAGGGCGTCAAGCCGTTGTCGTACTTTAGGTATAGGTGTAGGTTCTGACTTCCAACCGAATGCCCTGCCCTCCGAAAAACTATCCCGCTGTATCAGGAGTACAACACCGTGTTCAGTGGTACGTGCTAGTATACATTTTTGTGACGATCACCTTAATTTCATGCATGAACTAAAGGACCGAGTGCTAAAGAGTGCGATAACGTTTCCACCTTCTGTGAGAGACGAACGGCTAAGTCAATAGCTTCACATATCCTGTGATAGCGAAAGTCACACAAGGTATTCCTGGAGAAAAGCCTCAGAACAGTTTTGCAATAGACACCATAATTTACGTTATGAATATTGAAGTANTCCAATTGATTTGCAGAGAAACGTTTTACTGCAGACCTTACTTTTGGCGAACGTTCCTCGATTCATCGAGAGTGTAACTTCGTGTTCAGAGTTAAAAATTAGTACACATTTTAGTGCGGGGCACCTTAATTTCATGTATGAAGAACAATATCGAGTGTCAAACCGTTGGAGAAGATTACCACCTTACTTGAGTTTCGCACAGAGCTTTGTCAATAGCTTCACGTATCCTGTGATACGGAGAGTTACACAAGGTATTCCTGGAGAAATGCCTCAGAACAGTTTTGCAATAGACACATTTACGTTATGAATATTGAAGTAGAGAGCCAAGCCGACGGAGAACAATACCAATTCGTACAAAGTCATTCTTTTCACCGAATACCTTTCCTACCGAGAATGTCAACCCGCTGTAGGGAGTGTCCTGCTCGGTGTTGACGGAAACGAATAAGTGGACATTTTATCTGACGGGCAGCGTATTTTTATGCAGGAATAGCATAACCGAAAGTCAAACCGTTCGAAAACGTTACCAGCTACAATGAGAGTCGAACAGCTGAGTTAATAGCTTCACCTCTGCTTGTGATTCCTAAGGTCGAGTTTAGCATTCCCGGAGCAAATCCAATGAACAGTATGGACAACAGACCCCGTATTTCACTGCTAGAGTATTAAAATGGAGCATTAAATCGTTTGAGAACGCTACCAATTCGGATAAAGTCATTCCTTTTACCAAATACACTACCTTCCGAGAATATAACGCACAGCAGCGAGTGCTTTGCTTATTGTTCACGGAAACAAGTTAGGAGAAATATTCATAGGCGGACACCACATTTTCATGAGTAGATATAAAGATCGAGAGTAAAGCCGTTCGAGAACGGTTCCACTTTCTTGAGAGTCGAACAGCCAAGTAAATAGCTTCACCTATCGTGTGGTTCCTAAAGAAAAACGAGGATTTACAAAGTCATTCTTTTTACCGAATACGTTATCTTCCGAGAACCTAACACGCTGTATGGAGTGTCATGCCTACTGTGTACGGCAGCAAATTCGAAGACATTTTAGCACACGAAGACCCCATTTTCATGTATGAGTAACAAGATCTAGAATCAAGCTTTTCGAGAACGAATCCTCCATTTTGGAGAGTCGCGCAGCTATGTAATTACCTCAAACTATCCAGTGATTCCGAGAGTCAAGCTATTTATTCCCGGAGTGAGTCCGCTGAAGATTATTGACAATAGAGACCTTAATTCGCGGAATAGTGGTTAAAGTACAGAGTCGTACCGTCGTAGATCGTTATCTATCGGTATAGAGTAAAACTTTTTACCGAAAGCCTTACCTTCCTTCAAGTTATCCCGCTGTACCCAAAATATGTTCAGAGATATAAATCAGTGTACATTTTCGTGTCGGGCACCTTAGTTTATTGCACCAATAAGGAGACCGTGTGTCAATCGGAACGAGAACGTTACCACCTCCGTTGTGAGTGGCACAGCTAAGTCAATAGCTTCACCTAGCCTGTTATTGCGAGAGTCAGACCACGTATTCTAGGAGTAAATGCGCAGAACGGTATGGGCAATGGACACCTTAATCGACGACATGAATATTATGGATGAGAGTCAAACTGTCGGAGAACAATACCAATTGGTAAAAAGTCATTCTTTTTAACCTATGCCTTACATAATGGAAATCAAGTCGCTGTTGACATTGTCTTGCTTCGGGTACCCTGGACAGCATTTGTACAGATATTAGCAGACGGACAGCTCATTTTCATGAAAGAGTAGAATATTCGGTGGTAAAACCTTTCGAGAACGGTCCAATCATCTATGGGATTCGAACAGTTAAGTCGATCGCGTCACCTATCCTGCGATTCCAAAACTCAAACGAGACATTTCGGGAGTAAATGCGCTGTTCAGTATTGGCCATAGATACCACAATTCGAGGATTATATTTTAAAATAGAGCGTCACGCCGTGTGTGAATGCTGCCCTTTGCTATAAAGTCAGACGTTTTACCTGAGGCCTCACCATCCCTAATCTCACCGGCTTCGTCGAGAGTATAACTTCGTGTTCAGGGAAAGAAATTAGAATTCATTTCAGGGATCGGCACCTTAACTTCATGAATGAATTAGAAGATCGAAGGTCAATCCGTTCGTGGACGTTTCCACCTTCTGCGACAGAACAACGACTAAGTCAATAGCTTCACCTAACCCGTGATTCCGAGAGGCATCCCCGAAAAACTGAAAGTAAGTCCGGTGAAGAATATTGGCAATTGGAACCTTAATTCACGGTATGAATATTAGAGTATAGCGATTAAGTGTTTTCGAGCATTGCCAACTGGTATAAAGCCAAACACTTTAGCGATGGACTTACGTTCGGAGTAGCAGACCAGCGGTTTCAAGAGTATAACTTCGTGCCCAGAGAACGAAACAATTCTACATTTCTGTGACGGGTGCCTTAATTTAATGTATGAATCAGACGATTGAGGGTCAAGCCGCACGAGAACACTGCCACCTTCTGTGAGAGGCTAACGGCTAAGTCTCTCACAGGATAGGTGCAGCTACTGATGTAGGAGTTCGGTTCTCGAAGAAGGTTGTAATGCTGTGTAACGGTTTGACCATCGATCATCTAATTCATGCATGAAATTAAGTTGCTCGACTATAAAATGTATACGAGTTCGTACATCTGAACTCGAAGATATACTCTCGATGCGGCGGGTTAGCCTCTCGGAAGGTATGGTATCCGGTAAGAGGAATGTCTTTATACGAATTGGTAATGCTCGAAAACGGTATGTCTCACTGCATTAATATTCATGCCGTGAATTAATGTTTCTGTTGCCAATACTATACAGCAGATTTACTCCTGAAATACCAGGCTTGACTCTCGGACTCAGAACTAGTGGTGAAGCTATTGACTCAGCTGTTCGACTCGCGAAGTAGAGGGTAACGTTCTCGATCGGTTTGACGCTCGACATTCCAATTCAAGCATGAAATTAAGGTGACCGTCAGGAAAATGTATACTAGTTTGTTTCTCAGGACAAGATGTTATACTCTCGATAAAACGGGTTGCGATCACGGAAGGTAAGGCCTTCGTTAAAACGTTTGACTTCATACCAATTGTTAACGCTCTCAAATGGTTTGTCGCCCTATATATAATGTTCAAACCGTCAATTAAGGTAACTATTTCGAATACTGTTCAGCGTACTTACTCCCGGAATACCCAGCCCGACTCTTGGATTCACAGGATAATCGAAGCTATTGTCTTAGCCCATCGTGTCCCTCATAGTGTTGTAACGTTCCTGAACGGTTTGACCTTCGACATTCTAATTCATACATGAAATTCAGGTGGTCGTCACTAAAATTTGTACTAATTTGTTTCTCTGAACATGATGTTATATTCTGGGTACAGCGGGTTTAGGTTGCAGCAGGGTAAGATCATCGGTAATGGGTTTGACATTATAACAATCGGTAAGATTCTGAAACGGTGTCACGCTTTACTTTAATATTCAAACCGTGAATTAAGGTGTCCATTGGCAATAGTGTACGGTGATTTGACTTCTGGAATACCTTGGTTGACTCTCAGTGTCACAGGGTCTGTGAAGCTATTGACGAAGCTGTGTGACTCTCTAGAATGTTGGTAACGTTCTCTAACGGTTTAACCCTCGATTATCTAATTTGTATATGAGATTTATGTGCTCGTTACTAAAATGTATACCGATTAGTCCCTCTGACCATGATGTTCTACTCTCGATACAGCGAGTCAGTTTTTCAGAGGGAAGGTCTTCGGTAAAATGTTTGACTTTATACAAATTGGTAACTTTTCCCTGACGGTTTGACAATCGTTCTTTATATTCATACATGAAATTAAGGTGCCCCTCATTAAAATGTATTCTATCTTGACCCTCTAAGTACGAAATTGTGCTCTGAATACAGCGGGTATATGTTCTGGGAGGGTAAGGTCTTCGGTAAATGGTTTGACCATATACCAATTTGTAAGATTCTCAAACGTTTTCACGCTCTACATTAATATTCCAACCGTGAATTAGGGTGTCCATTCCCAAATTGTCCATCAAATTTAATCCCGGAATACTTTTTTTGACTTCCGGATTCTCAGAATGTGAGAAGCTATTCATTTGGTCGTTCGAACATCATTCAAGGTGGTATCGGTATCGAACGGTATGACTATCGACATTCTAATTCATACATCACGTTAACGTGCCGGTCACTGAAATGAATAGTAATTTCTTTCTATGTACACGAAGTTATACTCCCTATGATGTTGCTGAGGATAGCGGAAGGTAAGGCCTCCGATAAAACGTTTGACTTTACAGCATTTTGTAATGTTCACAAACGGTTTAGCGCTCAATTCTAATATTCATACCGTCAAATAGAGTGTCTATTGCAAATAATTTTCAGCGGGTTTATTCCCGGATTACCTTGTTGTACTTTAGGAGTGACAGGATACGTGAAACCATTGATTTATCCGTTCGAATCACAAAGAAGGTGATAACGTACTCGATCGGTTTGACAGACTATTCGCGTATTCAGACACGAAATAGACGTGTCCATATGCTACAATACCACCTGCATTCTTTAGTGATCATTAAACTGCCGGATACATTCTCGGAAAGCAAGGTATTCGGTAAGACGTATGTCATTATTCCAAGTTGTAACTTTCTCCATCGGCTTGAATCTCTACTTTAACACCCATACCGTGGAATTATTAGGTGTCTATTACCATAACTGTTCAGCGCAATTTCTCCTGGAATACCTGGTTTGACTCTCCGAATCACTGGGGAGGACATGCTACTGACTTAGCTGTGCGACTCTAAAAAATGGTGCTATCGTTCTCGATCACTTTGACTCGCAATTTCGCTGTTCACGCATGAGAATAAGGTGACCGACAGCTAAAGTGATCACTAACTTGTTTTCGTCATCATCAAGCAGGACACACCCCACAGCGGGTTAGGTTCTCGGAGTGTAAGTGTCAGTGTCGCTGGAAGGAATGAATTCGTACAAACGGATGACATTCCCAAATCGTTTGAAGCTCTACTTTAATTTGCGAACCGTGAATTAATGTGTCTACTGTCAAGTCTGTTCAGCGGTTTTACTGCAGGAATACCTGGTTTTACTCACTACATCACAGGATAGGTCTAGCTACTGACTTACCCGTTCGACTTTCAAAGTAGGTGGTATCGCTCTCGAATGGTTGGACCGTCGATTTATCATTCATATATAATATTAAGGTACCTGTCACTAAAATGTATAATAATTTGCTTCTCTAAGCATGAAGTTATACTCTGAATACATCTGGTTTTCTTCTCGGATGGTAAGGGCATCGGTAGAAAGTTTGACTACACCTATACGTATCGTTCGACAACGGTTGGACTCTGCACATTAATATTGATACCGTCAAATAGGGTGTCTAATGCCAATACTGCACAGCGTAGTTACACCCAGAATACCTGGTTTGACTCTCGGAAACACAGGACAGGTGAATCTAGTTGCTAAGCCCTCCGACTCTCATAGAGGATGGTATCTTTCGCGAAAGGTTTGACGCTCGATCTCCTTACCCATACATGAAATTAAGATGACCGTCACTAAAGTGTATAACAAGTTGCTTCTCTAACCACGAAGTTACATCCTCAATACTGCCGGGTATTTTCTCGGAAAATAAGGCCTGCTGTAAGAAGTCGTACAGCAGCGCAATCTGTAACGTTCTACAATGCTTTGACTCTGGTCTTTAATATTCATACCGTAAAATTGCGTGTCTAATGCCAATAACGTACAGCAGGTTTAGACGCGGATATTCTGGTTTGACTCTAGGGATCACAGGATAGGTGAAGTTGTTAACTTAGCCGTTCGGTTGATAAAGAAGCTGGCAACGTTCTCGGAATGTTTCACACATGATATTTCTATTCGTGTATGATAATTAAATGCTCGTCATTAGCATACTAATAAGTTTCTCTCAATACGAAGTTATAATCTCGATACAGCGGGTCAGCTTCTCGGACGGTAAGGCATTCGGTAAAACGTTTGCCTTTAATGCAATTAATATCGTCCGCATACGTTGTCACTCTATATTTTAATATTCACTCCGCGAAGTAAGGTGTCTATTGCCAATACTGTTCAGCGGATTTTCTCCACGAATACCTTGTTTGACACTGCGAATCACTGTATAGGTTAAGTTATCTACTTACCCGTTCGTCTGTCCTAGAAGTTGATAACTTTCACTAACGGTTTAACCCTTGATCATGTTATTCATAATGAAGTTAAGGTCCCCGTCACTAAAATTTTTACTAATTTTGTCCACTGAAGACGCAGTTATACTCTCGAAGCAGCGGATGATCTTCCTGGAAAGTAAGGCCGTCGGAATGAAGTTGGACTGCATTGCAATAGGTATCGTTCTACAACGGATTCACTCTGTACATTAATATTCATGCCGTAAATTAAGGTATCTATTTGTAATAATGTTCTACGGATTTACTCCCGGAATGCCCGGTACGGCTCTCGGAATCACTGGATGGGTGAAGCTATTGACTTAGCCGTTTGACTCTCAGGGAGGGTGGTAAATGTCCTCGAACGGCTTGACATTCCATAGTTGAAATTCATACATGAATTTAATGGGCCGTCAATAAGATGTATACTAATGTGTTACCCTTAACACGAAGTTACACTCTCGATACGGCAATTTAGCTTTCTGGGCGGTAATGTCTTCGGTAAAGTGTTTGACTTTATACAAATTGGTGACGTTCTCAAACAGTTTCACGATCTACTTTAATATTCAAACCGTGATTTAAGGTGTCCGTTGTGTATAGTGTACAGCGGATTGACTCACGGAATATCTGGTTTGACTATCGGAATAACAACGGAATTGGAGTTATTGTTACTACGTTCGTCCCTCAAAGAATGTGGGATCGTTCTGCAAATGTCTGAGTGTAGATTTTTCTATACAAACATGTTTGTCTGCTAAAATGTCTACTAATTTGTATCTCTGAACAGGAAGCTATATTCTCGGTACAGCGGGTTTTGATCTCAGAGTGTGTGGTCTTCGGTAAAACGTTTGACTTCAACCAATTGGTAACGTTCTCAAACTGTCTATCGTTCTATTTTAATGTTCAATTAATTATGGTGTCCGTAGTTGATGGATTGGAGCACATTTACTCCTGGTATTCCTGGTCTGTCTCTCGGAATCACGTGGTAGATGATGCTAGAGACCTAGCTGTTCGACTTCGAAAGAAGGTGGTACCTTTCTCAGACGGTTTGACCCTCGATCTTATACTTGATGTATCAAACTAAGCTGCCTGTCACTAAGATGTTAACTAATTTGGTCCTTTGTCCACGGTGATATACCCTCGAATCGGCGGGTTAGCTTTTACGATGGTAAGGTAGCTACGGGTGAAGGCAGCCCCTTCGGTGAATCGTTTGACGTCATACCAATTGGCAATGGTCTCAAACGGCCATTCAAACCGTGAATTAATGTGTTTATTGCCAATACTGTTCTGCAGATTTACTCCAGGAATACCGAGTTTGACTTTCCCAAACGCTGTGTAGGTGAAGCTATTGACTTATCCGTTCATCTGCATCAGAAGCTGGTAATCTCATCGAACGGTTTGACGCTCGATCTTCTAATTCATCAATGAAATTAAGGTGTCCTACAGATATATACTAATTTTCTTCCCTCAAGACGAAGTAATAACCTCGATATTGCTGGTTAGATTTCCGGATGGTAAGGCCTTCGGAAAGTGGTTTGACTCTATTGAAATAGGTATCGTTCGAGAACTGGTTGACTTCGAACTTTAATATTCAAATCGTTAATTATGGTGCCTATTGCCAAGATTTTTCAGCAGATTTATTTCCAGAATACCTGGTTTGTCTCTTGGAATCCAGGGATAGGTGAAGCTATTGTCTCCGCCGTTCGAATTCTCAAAGTAGGCGGTAACATTCTCGAACGGTCTCATCCTGGATTTTTATACGTATCCATGTGAATGTGGTGCACATCTGCTAACAAGTCTACTAATTTGTTTCAGTGAACATTGAGCTAGACACTCGCTGCAACTGGTTTGGTTCTAGGAAGGTACGGCCATCAGAGAGAAGTGGGACTCTATACCAATAGGTAAAGTTGCACAACTGTTTAACTCTGTAGATTAATTTTTAAAACGTGAATAAGGGTTTTTAATTCCGCTACTGTAGAGCGGTCTCACACCCTGAATACCTGGTTTGACTTTCGGAATCACCGGACAGGTGGAGCTGTTGACACAGCCGTTCTACTCTCAACGAAGTTGGTGACGTTATCGAACGGTTTGACACTCGATCTGTTAATTCATACATGCAATTAAGGTGCCGGCTACTAAAATGTTTACTAATTTGCTCCTGCGAAAACGATGTTATACCCTCGATACTCTGGGTTAGGTTTTCCGGGTGTAAGGCCGTCGGTAAATCGTTTGGCTCTATACCAGTATGTAGCGTTCTACGACGGTTTGAATCTGTACACAAATACTTATAACTTGGTATAGAGTGATTATTGCCACTACTTCACAGCGGATTACTCCTGGAATGCCTGGTTTGAATCTTCGCTTCACAGTTTTAGTGAAGCAACTGAACTAGCCGTTCAATTCTAATGATTTGTCGTAATGTTTTCGATCGGTTTGACTCTCGATTTTGCTACTCATACATGAAAATGAGGTGCCGTCACTGTAATGTGTACTAATTTGCTTCCTTGAACACCAAGTCTTACTCTCGACACAGCTTGTTAGCTTCTCGGAAAGATAGACAACCTGTAACAAATTTGACTGTATACACATATGTTACGTTCTACAACTGTTTGACTTTGTAGTTTGATACCTATAAAGTGAAATACGATGACTACTGCCGATACTGATCGGCGGACTTACTTCCGGAATTCCTGGTTTCATTCGCGGAAATAAAAGATAGGTGAATCTAGTGACTTATCCGTTAGACCCTCAAAGAAGGTGGTAACGTTTGCGATCGGTCTGACACCATCTGCTTGATCATACGCGAAATAGAGGTGCACACCACTGAAATGTAATCTAATTTGTTTCTCGGAACACGGAGTTATGGCCTCGATGCAGCGGGTTACTTCCCCGGAAAGAAAGGTATCCGTTAAAGATTATGACGTCATAACAATTGGTAATGTTCTTCGCAGTTTTAACATTCAACTTCAATATTCAAGCCGCGAATTAAGGTGTAAATTACCAATACTGTGCAGCGGATAGACTCCAGGAATTCCTGGTTTGCCTTTCGGAATAACAGGATGGGCGACGCGATTAACTTAGCCGTACCAGTCTCAATGAAGGTGGCAACCTTCTCGAACCGTTTGTCTCTTGATTATGATATTTATTCCTGAAAGTGTGGTGCTTCTCTGCTAGTATGTCTACTAATTTGCATCCGTGAGCGATAAGCATGGCGCTCGCTACGGAGGGTTAGTTTCTCGGCAAGTAAGGTATACGGTAAAAGGAGTGACATTATACGAATTGGTAATGTTCTCCTAGTGCTTGACTCTCTACTTTGGTGTCATACCGAGAATTAAGGTACGTATTGTCAATACTGTTCAGCGGATTTACTCCCGGAGTACCTGGTTCGACACGTCGAATAACTAGATAGGTGAAGCCATTGACGTATCTGTGCCACTCTCAAGCTAGATGGTTACTTTCCCGAACGGTTAGTCCATTGAACTGCTAGTTCGTACAAGAAATTACGGTGCCGACACTAAAGTGCAAATAAATATGTTTCTCTGAACAGGGTGCAATACTCCCGATACAGGGAGTTCCATACGCGGGGCGTATGGTCTCCGGTATAACGGTTTATTTTATTCCATCTGGAAACCTTCTCGAACGACTTGACTTTGTACTTTAATCCATATACTGTGGATTAAAGTGTACATTATCAATACTGTACTGCGGATATATACCAGGAATACTTCGATTCTCCACCGTAGTCAAAGGATAGGTGAAGCTATTGATTTAGCCGACCAACTCTCAGAGAATATGGTAACGTTTTCGAACGTTTTGGCACTCGATCTTCGAATTCATTCATGAAATTAACGTGCCCCTCACTAATATTTATGTTAATTTGTTCCACTGAAGACGATGTTATGCTCTCGATACAGCGGGTCAGATTCACTGCAGGTATGGCTTTCGGTAAAAGGCTGCTCGATAAACATTGGTAACGCTCTCGAATGCTTTTTAAGCTGTACTTTAATATTCGAGCCGTGAATTAATGTGTCCTTTGCCGATACTCTTCAGCGGATATACACCAGGAATACCTGGTTCGACAAGCTGAATAACTAGATAGGTGAATGTATTGCCGTATCTATGCCACTCTCAAGCTAGATGGTTTCATTCACGAACGGTTTGTCCATTGAACTGCAAGTTCGACCATAAAAGTAAGGTACCATTCTCTGAATTGAATACTAATTGACGTCTCGCCGCAAGATGTTATACTCTCGATGCAGCGGATTAGCTTCAGGAAGGTCAGTTCTTCTGTAAAAAGTTTGGCCCTATAACAATAACTAAGGTCCTGCAAGGGTTTGGATCTGTACCTCAATATTTATGCCGTGAATTAGGGTGCAAAATTCACACACTGATCAGCAGAATTACTCGCGGAATAACTGATTCGACACTGAGAATCGTGGGATAGGTGCAGCTGTTAGCATAGCCGTTCGAATCTCATAGAAGGTGGTAAAATTCTCGAACATATTGACCCTCGATCCTCGAATTCATAGATGAAATTACGGTGCTAGACACCAAAATGGAAACTAATTTGCGTCTCCGAACACGAAGTATTACTCTGGATACAGCGGGATAGCTTTTCGGAACGTAAGGACGACGGTAAAAGGATTGTCTTTATACAAATTGTTCACGTGCTACAAAGGTTTGACACTGTACTGTAATAATGATCCCGTGAATTGTGGAGTGCTTTGCCAGTAGTGTTCAGCCGTCATACTCCGAGAATACCTGGTTTTACTCCCCGAATCAGAGGATGGGTGAAGCTATTGACTTAGTTGTACGATTGTCGATGAGGTGATAACGTTCCCGAACGGTTTGACGGATTACATTCTTATTGATACACGAAATTATGGTGCCGGTCACTAAGATGTATACTACATTGTTTCTCTGAACTCGAAGTTATACAGTCGATACAGTAGGTTAGGTTCTCGGGAGGTAAGGTCTTCGGCAAAAAGTTTAACTATATACCAATAGGTAATATGCTAGAACGTCTTGACTCTGTACTTTGGTATTCATATCGTGAATTAATGTGTCTATTGCCGATACTGTACAGCGGTTTTTCACCCGGAATTCCTGGTTTGATTCGCGGAAATACAAGATAGGTGAGTCTATTGACGTATCCGTTAGACTCTCAAAGAAGGTGGTAACGTTTTCGATCGGCCTGACACTCAATCTGCTTATTCATATGTGAAATAGAGGTGCCCACCACTAAAATGTAATCTAATTTGTTTCTCTGAACACGGAGTTATGGCCTCGATGATGCAGGTTTTTTTCCCGGAAGGAAACGTATCCGATAAAGAGTATGACGTCATAACATTTGGCAATGTTCTTCGCCGATTTGACACTCTACATCAATATTCAAGCAGCGGATTAAGGTGTCGATTGCCAATAGTGTACAGCGGATAGATTCCCGGGATACCTGGTCTGACACTCGGAATCACAGGCCAGGTGCATATATTCGCGGAGCCGTTCGACTATCGAAGAATGTAGAAACGTTTTCGGACAGTTTGACCCTCGATACTCCTATTCATAAATGAAAGGAAAGTGTGCGTCTGCTAAGATGTCTACCAATTTGTTTCCATGAACAGTAACAAGGATACTTGCTGCAGCGGATTAGATTCTCGGAGGGTAATGTGTCCGGTAAAAATTCGTCTTTATTACAATTGGTAATGCTCTCCAACGGTTTGACTGTGTACGTTAATATTCATACTGTGAATTAAGATGTGCATTGCCAATTCTGTTCTGCGAATTTACCCCAGGTGTACCTGATTTGACTCTCGGAATCACAGGATGAGTAATGCCATTGACGTAGCTGTGCGACTCTAAAATGTTTATAACGTACTCGATCAGTTTGAGCCCCGATCTTCTAAATCACACATTAAATTAAGGTGCGCGTGAGTAAATAGATAGTAATTTTTCACCTAGTCACGATGATATAGTCTCAATACAGCGTGATAGCTTCTGGGAATGTAAGGCCGTTACTATATGGTATGACTAGATACCAATACGTATGTGAATACAAAGGTTTGATTCTGGACCTTAATAATTATACCTTGATATGGGGAGTATGATGCCAATACTGTTCAGCGCTTTTCTCCCGAAATACCTGGCTTGACCCTAGGAATCACGGGATAGGTGAAGCTATTGACTGAGCCCTTCGACGCACATAGAGAGTGGTAACGTTCTCGAACAGTTCGATCCTCGATCATCTGATTCATACCTGAAACTAAGGTGCCCATCACTAAAATGTATAATAATTTGTTTCTCTGAACACGAAGACATACTCCCAGTACAGGGGGTAGGTAAACCGAAGGTTAGGCCTTCGGTAAAATGTTGGCTCGATACACATTGGTAACGTTCTCAAATGACTTGGCACTGTACTATAGTATTCGATCCGGGAATTAAAGCGTCCATTGACAATGGTATTCAGCGGAGTTACTCCAGGAATACTTCGTTTGACTCTCGGAATCACGGGATAGTTCAATCTACTGCCTTAGCGCTTCGAGTCTCAAAGAAGTTGGTACCTTTCTCTAATGGCTTGGCATTCGATCTTTGAATTCATTCTTCGAATTAAGGTCCCCGTCACTGTAATTTGCTTTAACTTGGCCCACTGGACACGATGTTATACTCTCGATACGGGCGGCATAGATTGACAGCAGGTAAGCCTTTCTGTAAAATGTTTGACTCGATACAAATTGGTAACCTTCTCAAATGGCTTGTTACTCTACCGTAATATTCAATCCGCGAATTAAGGTGTCAAAACCATTCAGCGGACCTTCCCCCGGCACACCTTGTTTGACACTTCGAACCACAGGATAGGTGAAGCTATTGACTAAGCCGATCGTCTCTCACAAAAGGTGGTAACGTAATCGAACGATCAGACCTTGGATCTTTTAATTCATGTCTGAAATTAAGTGGCCCGTCACTAAAATGTTAACTAATGTGTATCCCATAACACGAAGCTATACTCTCGTGTCGGCTGGATAGCTTCACGTACTGTATGGCATTCGGTGAAACATTTGACTTAATAGCAATTAGTAACGTTCTCATAAGGTATGACGCTCTATTCCAAAATTCAATCGTGAATTAAGGTGTCCATTGCTAATAATGTTCAGCGGATTTACATCCGAACTAACTGGTTTGCCTCTTGCAATCATAGGATAGGTTTTTATATTGACATAGCATTTCGACTCCCAAGGAAGGTGGGGTCGTTCTCGATAGGTTTGACCCCTGAAGATTCTATTCTTTCATGATAATAAGGTGTTCGTCTGCTCCAAAGTCTACTAATACGTTCCTGTGAACACGAAGCAACATAATCGCTACGACGGCTTGAGTTCTTAGAATGTAAAGTATAGGTTAAAAGGTATGACAATGTACCAATTTTTATTCTTCTGCGACGGTTTGACTCTCAACCTTAATATTCGTGCCGTGAATTACGGTGTCTGTTGCCAATATTTTTACGCATTTGCTCCGCGAGTACGTGGTCTGACTCTCGCAATCGCAGGATAGGTGAAGCTGTTGACTTAGATGTGCAACTTTCATAGTAGGTGGTATCGTACTCCAACGGTCCGACTCTTGATTTTGCTATTCACATATGAAGAGAAGCTGTCCGTTTGCTAACATGTCTAGTAATTAGTTTTCGTGAGCACTAAGCATGAAACTCGGTGCTGCGGGTTAGGTTCTAGGAAGGTAAGGCCTTCGGTAAAACGTTTGACTTTATACAACTTGGAAACGGTCGCAAATGATTCGACGCTCCACATTAATATTTCAACCGTGAATTAAGGTGCCTATTGTTAATACTCTACTGGGGATTTACTTCCGGAACACTTTGTTTCACTCTTGGAATCACATGATAGGTGAATATTTTGGCTCAGCCGTTCGGCACCCAAGGAAGATAGGTACGTTCTCGAACGGATTGACGCTCTACTTTCACATTGAAACCTAGATTTATGGCGTCTGTTGCAAACACTGTTCTGGGCACATACTCGCTGAGTACCTCGGTTAACTCTCCGCATCACAGGATGTGTGAAGCGATTGACTTAGCCGTTCGTCGAGCATAGAAGGTGGTAACGGTATCGAACGGTTTGACACTCGACCATCTAATTCATACATGAAGTTCATGTGCCCGTCACTGAGAAAGACACTAATTTCTCTCTCAGAGCACGAAGTTATACTCTCGATAAAGCGGGTTATCTTCTCGACTATAAGGCCTTCTGTGATAGGTTCGACTCCATACCAATAGGTAACGTGCTACAACGGCAAGACTGTGTACTTTCATATTTATACCGTGAAGTAGGGTGCTAAATGACCATACTGAATAGCAGATTTAAGCGCGGAATTCCTGATTTGAGTCTGGGAATCGCAGGGTAGGTGAAGGTATTGACTAAGAAGATCGAATCTCGAAGAATCTGGTATCGCGCTCGGACGACTAGACAATCGATCTTCCTATTCTTCAATGAAATTATGGTAACCGCCTAATATAAGGACTACTAATGCATTCCTGTGAACCCGATGCAAGAAAATCGCTAAGGCGGATTGCTTCCGCGGAATGTAATGTATAGGTAAAGAAGAATGGCTCTATACCAATTGTCTATGTGCTCCGTCGGTTTGACTCTCTTCCTAAATATTCATGCCGTTAATCACGGTGTCTATTGCCAATAATGTTCAGCGCATTTAGTCCTGGAATATGAGGTTGACTGGCGGAATCTTAACTATATGTGAAGCTGTAGACTCAGCCGTTCGACTCTCAAAGAAGGTGGCAACGATCGCGAACAGTTAAGCATCTTCTGATTCATAAATGAAAATAAGGTGTGCATCTGCTATAAAGTCCACTCATTTGTTTCCGTGAGGACTAAGCATGGCACACGCTACAGCGGGTTAGGTTCTAGGAAGGTAATGTATTCGGTAAAGAGTATGATTGAATACCAATTTGTAATATTCTTCAACGGATGGACCTACTACATTAATACTCATACCTTGAATTAAGGTGGGTATTGCTAATACTGTGCAGCGGATTTACTCCCGGAATATCTCGTTTGACCTTTGGAATCACAGAATACATGCAGCTATTGACATACCGGTTCGAATCTCAAAGAAGGTGGTAACCTTCTCGAAAGGTTTGAGCTTAGACCTTCATAATCATAATGAAATTAAGGTCCCCGTCACCAAAATTATTCCTAATTTCATTCACTGAACACGAACTTATACTGTCGGAACGGCGAGTTTGCTTCTCCGAAGCTAAAACCATCGGTAAAGTGTGCCCATAGCCAATACTGTTCAGCGTATTTACTCCAAGAATACCTGGAACGACTCTCGGAATCACAGGATGGGTGAAGCTTTTAACAAAGCCGTTCGACTCTCGAAGATGGTTGAAACGTTCTCGAGCGCTTTGACACTTGGTCCTCTATTTCATACAAGAAATTCAATTACGCGGCACTTAAATGAAGTATAGTTTATATCTGAATACGAAGTTATACCCACGATTTAGCGGGCTACGATCTCGGAAGGTAAAGTACCCGGAAATGATTATGACGTTATATCAATTCATAACGGTCTCGAGCGGTTTACCTACATACTTTATTCTTCAAACCGTTAATTAATGTGTCCATTGCCACCACTATCCACGGATTTATTCCCGGAATACCTGGTTTGACTCGTGGAATCAACGGATATGTGAAGCGATTGACATAACTGTGCGACTTTCAAAACAGGTGGTTACGTTCTCGAACGGTCTAGCACATATACGACATTCAGGTGCCAGACACAACAAGGTATCCCAGTATAGTTCTCCGGATACGAAGTTATAGTCTCGATACAGCGGGTTAGGTTCTCTAACGGTAATGCCTTTGGTAAGAAGTTTGCCTCTTCAGCAGTGGATGTCGCTGTACAACTGTATCTCTGTGCAGTTTAATATTTAAACAGTGGAATAGGGTATCTATTGCCAATACTGTACTGGGGATTTACTCCAGGAATACCTTGTGCGACTCTAGGAATCACAGGACATGTGATGCTATTGCCTTAGCCGTTCGAATGTCGCAGAATGTGTTAACGATCTCGAACGGTTTGACCATCGGTCTTCTAATTCATACATGAAATTAATGTGCTCGTCGCTAAAATGTATACTATTTTGCGCCTCTGGGCGCAGTGATATACTCTCGATATAGCTGATCAATTTTCGGAGGGTAAGGCCTTCGGTAATACGTTTGACTTTATTCCAACTTGTAACGTTCTCAAGCCGTTTCATGCTATACTTTATTATACAAACCACGAATTAAGCTGTCCACTGCCAATACTGATCAGCAAATATGCTGCTGATATACCTAGTTTGGCTCTCGGAATCACGGGATAGGTGAAGCTATTGTGTTAGGTGTGCGATTTCGCATAGATAGTGGTAACGTTCTGGACCAGTATGCCTCTCAATCTTCTCATGCATATATGAAATGAAGGTGCCCATCACTATATAATATACTAATTTTGTACCTATGAATACGAAGTTATACTCTAGATACAGCGGGATAGGTTCTGGAAAGGTAATGCATTCGGTAAATCTTTTGATATTATGCCAATGAGTAACGTTCTACAAGGGTTAGATTCTGTACATGTCTAACCATGAACTAAGCTGTCCATTGCAAATAGTGTACAGCGGAATGACAGCCAGAATACCTGGTTTAACTTTAGGAATCACACGTTATGTGAAGCGATTGACCTAGCCGTTCCATTCTCAAAGAGGGTGTTAACGTTTTGGAACGGTTTACCACTCGATCTTGTAACTCATGCATGAAATTAACGTGCCCGCCGCAGAAATGGAAACTAATTTGTTTGTCTGAACACGAAGTTATACGTTCTCGAACGTTAGGATCGTTTAATTGATAGATGAAATTAATCTGCCCGTTACTATAATGTATACTAATTTGCGTCTCTGATCACGATAATATACAGGGTATACAGCGGATCAGGGTCTCGATGGGTGAGATCTTCGGTAAAACGTTGGTCATTATACTATCTGGAAACGTTCTCAATCGGTTTCAACCTCTACTTTAATATTGAAACCGTGAATTAAGATGTGCATTGCCAATTGTGTACAGCAGATTGACTCCTAATATACTTAGTGTGACTCTCGGAACCGCAGGATAGGTGAAACGATTGACTTAGCCGTACGACTTTGAAAGATGGGGATAACGTCCTTGTACTGTTAGACTCTCCATCTATGAATTCATACATAAAGCTAAAGTGCCCGCCACTGAAATGAATATTAATTTCATTCTTTGAAAACGAAGCTGAACAATCGATGAAGCGGGTGTTGGTCGCGGAACGTAACGCCTTTGTTTAAACGTTTGCCTTTATACCAATTGGCAACGCTCTCACACGACTTGACACCATACTCTTTTATACAAACAGTGAATAAATGTGTCAATTGGCAGTACTGTTCAGCGGATTTTCGCCAGCAGTACCTGCTNTGTTCGCGGAACGTAAGGCCTTTGGTAGAATGTTTGACATTATTGCAATTGTTAACGTTCTTTAACGGTGGCAGGATCTGTTTTTATATTCAAAATGAATACTACATTCTTTCTCTGGACACGAAGTTATACTCTCGATGAAGTCGGTGATATTCGCGGAACGTAAGGCCTTCGGTAAAACGTTTGACTTTATTCAAACTGGTAACGCTCTTCTTCAAGATTAAAATCGCGAATTAAGGTGTCTATTGCCAATTCCGTAAAGCCGTCTTACTCCCGGAATACCTGTGTTGAGTCTCGGAGTCGCAGGATACGTGAGACTATTGACGTAGCCGTTCGTCTCTCACAGAAGGTGGTAACGATCTCGACAGGATTGACACCCGGTCTTCCAATTCATACATAATATTAAGGTTCCCGTCATTAAAGTGTACACTAATTTGTGTCTCCGAACACGAAGTTATACCCAGGATACAGCTGGTTAGGATCGCGGAATGTAATGTGTTGTGTAAGTAGTTCGTCGTCATATCAATTGCTCAAGTTTTCCTACAGATCGTCTCTCTACTTTAATATTCATACCGCGAATTAAGGTGTCTACTGCCATTACTGTTCAGTGGATTTTCTCCCGCAATATATGGTCTCTCGCCCGAAATCATAGGAAAGGTGAAGCTATTGCCGTAGCTATGCGACTGGCAAAAGTGGTAGCTAAGTTGACATTCAATTTGTCATTCCATCTTCCTATTGATTCAAGCAATTAAAGTGTCCGTCTGCTGACACTTAATTGCTCTACTAATTTGTTTCCTTGAATACTGAGCTGGACACTTGCTGCAGTGTGTTATGTCCTCGTAGGGTAAGGTATCCGGTAAACAGTTTGACACTGTAGCAGTAGGTAACGTTCTACGATGGTTCGAATCTCCATATTACTATCTATACCGCAAATTAAGTTGTCTATTGCCTATACTGTACTACGGATTTACACGCAGAATACCTGGTTTCACTCTCGGAATCGCCGTACAGGTGAAGCTAATGACTTTGCAGTTCAACTCTGAAAGAAGATGGTAACGATATCGAACGGTTTGTCCATCTACCTTCCAACTCATAAATTAAAATAAGCTCTATACTATTCACTCAATTGGATACTAATTTGCTTCGCTGGGCAAGAAGTTATGCTCTCGATACAGCGGGATAGCTTCTCGGAAGTAAGGCAATCTGTATGATGTTTATCCCTACACGAGTGGGTATTGTTCTACAACGGCATGACGGCCTGCGTTAATATTCAAACCGTGAATTAACGTATCCATTGCAAAAACTCTTCAGCGGAAACTCTCCCGGAATACCTGGATTGACTCTCCAATCTACAGGATTGGTGATTCTTTTGACATAGCCGTCCGTCATTCACAGATGGTGGTATCGTTCTGGAACGATTTGACTCTTGACCTTTTAATTCATGCATAAAGATACGATTCCCGCGGCTGAAATGAATAATAACATACTTCTATTTCCACGAAGGTATACCCTCGATGAAGCCGGTGTGTTCCGCGGAAGATAAGGCCTTTGATAAAGAGTTGGAATTTATACCAATTGCTTACGCTCTCAAAGAGTTTGATGCTCTACTTTAATATACACACCGTGAATTACGGTGTTTAATGCCAATAATGTACAACGAATTTACTCCTGGAATTCCCGGCATGACTCTCGAACTTAATAGGAGTATGTAACGTTCGCAAACAATTTGACTATCTAGTTTAATATTTAGTACGTGAATTAAGATGTCTAGGGCAAAAACTGTGCCGCAGATTTACACCCGGCATACCGTGCTTGACATTCGGAATCACAGGATAGGTGAAGCTATTGACATTAATGTGCGACCTTCAAAGAAGGTAGGTAACGTTCTCGAACAGTGTGACGCCAGATCTTCTAATTAACACATGAAATTAAGCAGTCTAAACTGTATACTAATTTGCTTCTCCAAACACGGAGAAAAGATGCCGATACAGCGGGTTAGCTTCTCGGAACGTAAGGCCTTCGGTAAAAAGTTCGATTGCATAGAAGTAGGTTACGGTCTGCAACGGTGCGACTCTGTACATTAATATTCATACCGTGAATTCACGTGTTNCTGTACATTAATATTCATACCGTGAATTCACGTGTTGATTGCTAATACTGTACTAGGTATTTACTTCCGGATTACATGGTTTCACTCTCGTAATCACAGCACAGGTGAAGCAGGTGACTTAACCGTTCGATACTCAAAGAAGGTGATAATGATCTCGATCTGTTTGACACTCAATCGACTAATTCAAACGTGAAATAAAGGTGCCCACCACTCAAATGTAACCTAAATTGCTTGCCTGAAGACGGAGTAATGCCCTCTATGCAGCGGGTTATTGTCCCTGACGGTAAAGTATCCGGTAAAAGGAATGACTATATACGAATTGGTAATGTTCTCCAACGGTATGACTCACTACATTAATATTCATGCCGTGAATTTAGGCGCCAATTGCGAATACCCTTCTGCGGATTTACTTTCGGATTACTAGGTTTGACTGTTGCAATCACAGGTCTCCGCAGGTGCTGCGGTGGGCCCTCTGTTCCCATTGCAGTGTGGGTATGACCAACTCACGGTGCCCGAGTCGGCCGAACCTAGGCCGAGGTGAGGAAGCACCTCATTCAGGAAATAAGGTGTCCTTATTCGCCGTATGACCACAACGGCCCTGCATACACTGCTACCTCGGGAACCAGATGGAGCGCTGGGGCGGGCGGGCTTCGGTCCGTCGCCCAGCCGGTTGCTTGGGTTGCCGTCAAGGTGGAAGTGGTAAGTCCGTACCGCGCGTTAAGGGGCCCCGTCTTCGGACGGTGAGACCATCCACAGACGTGCTGCGTGAATCAGCTGCGGCACTGGCCTACAGAGTCAGAAGGGACTTAGAAATTTCCGGCCAAACCAACGTTGGCGCGAAGGGATTGCAGTCTACGAGCTAATTGGTAGGTGCCTGGTAAGGTGGGCCGCGCACGGCGCTGATTCGCCGTATCCCAATCCCGCGCTCATGGGGACCGTGTTCCTCGGTCCTAGTGGCAGGTACGGCACGATTAAATATCCGACACACGTTGTCAGAATCACAAAATAGGCGGAGCTATTAACTTATCCGTTCGACTCTCAAAGAGGGTGGTAACGTTCTCGAATCGTTTGACGCTCCATTTTGATATTCAAACTGTGAATTATGTTATCTATTGCTGAAACACTTCAGCGGATTTACTAACGTATTACCTGATATGAATCTCGGAATCAGAGTATAGTCGATGCTAGTGACTTAGCCCTTTGTCTCTCACTTAATGTGGTAACGTTCTCGTACGGTTTGACACTCGATCTTCTAATTCATGCATGAAATTAAGGTGCACGGCACTAATATGTATAGTAGTTAGTACCTCGGAAAACGGCGATATACTCTCGATACAGCGGATTAGTTTTTCGGAGAGTAAGGCCTTCGTTAAAAAGTTTGACACTGTACGAATAAGTGTCATCTGCAACGGATTGACGCTCAACGCTAATATACAATCCGTGAAATAAGGGATCTATTGGCAATACTATATGACAGATTTACTCCCGGTATACGTTGCTCGGCCCTCGGAATCACAGGTTATGTGAAGCTCTTGACTGTGCCGTTCGACCCACAAGGACGATTTGTTACGTTCTAGACCGGCTGGATTCTAGATTTTCTGATTAATGCATGAAATCAAGTTGCTCGGCACTAAATGGTATAATAATTTGTTTCTCTTTACACGAGGTTATACTCTCGATACAGCGGATTAGGTTCTCGGATGGTAAGGCCTTCGGTCAGAGGAATGGCTATGTACAAATTGTTAACGTTCAGCAACGTTATCACGCGGTATATTAATATTTACACCGTGAATTAATCTGTCTAGTGCCAATACCGGTCAGCGGACTTTCTCCCGGGTACCAGATTTGTCTGTCGGGATCGCAGGAATACGCGGAGCTATTGAGTTAGCTGTGCGGCCCTCAAGATTTGTGGTATCGTCATCGAACGGTTCCAGTCTCGATCTTCTAATTCATGCATGAATATAATTTGCCCATCAATAAAGTGTGTACTCATTTGTTTCTCCGAGCAGAATATTTTACCCACGGTACTGCGCCTTATGTTCCCGGACGGTAAGGAATGCGACGAACAGCATGACGTTATACCAATTGGTAACGTCCTCATACGGCTGGGCTCTCTACATTCTTATATATAAAGTGAATTAATTTGCCCCTTGAGAATGATCTTCTGCGCGTTTACCGCCTGAATACCTAGCACGGCCCTCGGAATAACAGGATAGGTGTGTCAATTGATTTAGCTGTGCTACCCACAAATAGGGTGGTATTGTCCTCGATAGTTTCTATCCTCGATTTTCTAATCATTACATGAAATCAAGGCGCCCGTGAATAAATTGAATAACATTTTGTTTCTCTGTACACGAAGTTACACGGTCGATACAGCCGGTTAGTTTCTCCGAAAATAAGGCCATCTTTCAAATGTTTGACACTGTACCAGTGGTTAACGTCTCGCAGTGGATTGACTCCATACATTAACATTCATACCGTGAATAGATGTGTCAATTGATAATTCTGTTCAGCAGCTTTACTCCGGGGAAACCTGGTTTAACTTTCGGAATCGCAGAATAGATGAACCTATTGACTTAGTCGTTCGACCCACAAAGCGGGTGGTAACGTTCTCGATCGGGTTGATAACGGACTTTCTAATACATACATGAAATTAGGGTGATGGTCAGGAAAATGAATACTAATTTGTTACCTTGGACAAAAAATTTATACTCTCTGTACAGCGGGTTATCTTCTCGGATGGTAAGGCCGTCCGTAAAACGTTTGACTCCATATCAATACGTAACGTTCTACAACGGTTTGGATCTGTAATATAATATATGAGCCGTCAAATAGGGTGTCCAATGCCAATGTACAGCGGATTTACTCCCGAAATACCTGGCTTGGCTAATAGAATCACAAGATAAGTGAAGCTACTGATTTAGCCGTTCATCCCGCACAGGCGGTGGTAACGATCTCGAACGGTGTGACCCTCGATCTTCTAACCGATTCATAAAATTAAGATGCCCGTCACTAAAGTTTATACAGATTTGTTTCCCTCAACTCGAAGTTAAACCCTCGTTATAGCGGGTAAGGTCCCATCAGGTAAAAAGTTTAATACCATGCATATACGTAACGTTCTACAGCGGATTGACGTCCTACCTTAATATTCATAGTGAGAAGTGACGTGTATATCTCCTATACTCAGCGGCACATTTGCTCCTGGAATACCTGGTTTGACTCTCTGAATCACACGATAGGTAAATCTACTGACTTATCGGTACTATTCTCAAACAAGGTGGGATTGTTCACGAACTGATTGACTCTGATCATCATGTTTATATATGATATTATTGTTCCCGTCACCAGAATGAATACCAATTTGTTTCTCTGAACACAAAGCGAGGCAATCTCTGCAGCCGGATATTTCCGCCAAAGGTAAGGTTATCTGCAAAAAGAATGACGTCATATAAATGTGTTATGTTCACAGACGGTTTGAATCCCTATCTTTATATTCATACTGTGAAATGTGTTGTCTATTGGCATAGCTGCTCAGCGGATTCACTCGTGGAATGCATGGTTTGACTCTCGGAATCACGGGATAGCTGGAGCTTGTGACTGCGTTGTGTGACACCCAAGGATGGCAACAACGTACTGTGACAGTTTTCCCCTCGATCCTGTATTTCGAACATGAAATTGAGGTGCCCGCCACTAAAATGGATACTAATTTGTTTCACTAAACACTTGGCAAGGCACTCGGAATAGCGAGTAAGGTTCTCGGACGGTATCGTAATCGGTAAAAAGTATGACTTTATAACAATTGGTAATGTTCGACGATTTGTCTCCGTACTTTAATACTCATGCTGTGAATTAAGTTGTAAATTGCCAATTAATATTCAGCGGATATACTACAGGAATACCACGTTTGGCTCTAGGAATCACAGGATAGATGAAGCTATTGGCCTCGCCGTTCGACTCTCAAAGAGGGCGGCAACGTTCTCGAAATGCTTGACACACGAATTTCTAATTCATACTCAAAGTTACGGTGTGCGTCACTGAAATGAATACTAACTTCATTCTCCGAAAACGAAGTTATTCTCTCGATGAAGCGGGTGAGGTTCGCGGAAGTTACGGCCTTCTGTAA